>PVJC01001573.1:0-91215 GCA_004026665.1 Murina feae
CACACACACACAGAGGACAGAAACTCCCACTGACAGCAGTCCTGACATTTTCCCACCACAAAGCACAGGCCTGAGAGGCATAGTTTGATGTATTTGCCGCCCCCTTGTGGGAACTTCTGCTGAGCCAACTCTGTGTGAAACCGCAGCGCTGGGGCTGAGGGCTGACTCCCACCAGCGGTTTAGGCTCTTCCTTCAGTGGTCTTAGGCCTGAATTACATTATTTCATTGGAGCAGGGGCAGGGAACATGTATTTTGCCGCGTGGAATAGACTGGAATGTGCAGTAACTTTTGCAATGCCATGAATTTGAACTACATTTTAATTCCATTTACTACATAATTTGAAGTACATAATTACATTTAAGTGACTTTAAACTAAGTGTTTAAATATATATATCTATATATCTATATGCAAACAACCCCCTGAGCATAGTCAAAGCTTTGAAGTACACAATATCCGTTTTATTCTTTTCTTTGATAATGTGAATTGGGTTGTTAGCAGTAGTTTTATGTGCAACATGTTCAGCTTCCTTGGCTTGACTGCCATGTGGCAGTAATTTGAGCAGCAGCCTCTGCAGCCTTGTGCATCTGTGGACCAGGAGCACCAGCTTCTCCCAGGAGCTTATGGGAAATGCAGGCTCTCAGGCCACCCCCCCAGACGTGCTGGTCAGATTCTGCCTTTCCACAGATTCCATGTAATTCATACGTACCCTGAGGTTTGAGATGCTCTGCCCACCAGATCTTCAGATAAGAGAAACCAAATTGAATCATAAAACTCTGGGGCTTTAAGCAATTATAAGATTCCCTGGGATCATTGTCTGGACTCATGTAAAGTCCTGACTATAGCAGTTGAGTTTCATGCCTTTTTAAAAAGACATGAGTAGCATTAGAGTCCACATGTGTCCTAAATCCAATACTAACATTTATGAAAAATACTAGTAAGGTGGGAAAATTAGAAAATCCGTTTTCAGTCCTCCATTGTCTGTTTCATAAAACTGATCAGAATGAGAAAATATAAATTTGTTTTGTGTGTGAGTCTTCCTTGACTGGGTACCAGATTCACTCTCCTTCTAATCAACTTCTCTTCTTCCTGAAGATATCGATGAGTGCCAGAATGGCCCGGTGTGCCAGCGCAATGCCGAGTGCATCAACACTGCCGGCAGCTACCGCTGTGACTGCAAGCCCGGCTACCGCTTCACTTCCACGGGGCAGTGCAACGGTAAGTGTGCCCTGTTGGTTGGACGTGCCTTCCCACTGGGTTGTCTCCATTTATGTATGTATATCTTATTGATCTCAGAGGGAAAGGGAGAGGGAGTGATGGAAACAGCGATGATGAGAGAAAATCATTGATTGGCTGCCTCCTGCACACTCCACACTGGAGTTCTAACCCACAACCCAGGGAATTGATCTGTGCCCACTGAGCCACGCTCGCCAGGAGATTATCTTCATTTAGACTGCTGAGTCCTAGCAACTAAACCAGAGAAAGCAAAACTGTTGCAATGTCTAAACACTTACCTTTTTCCCCTTGGTATAGATGAGATGTTTTCAAAACAATAAATAAATCATGTACATGCATAGATTTCATATTTACCCATCTGCTACCCTGCCACAAACAGCCACACACACAGATACATAAACATAGACACACACACACACACACACACACACACTTCCCTAACCAGTATTCAGGACCAAATACTTTTTTTTTAATTCCACATAATCCCCCTTGGATAGGTGAGGTTGTCACCATCTCAGCCACACTCCCCAAATCTAGATAGCGAAGCTCTCCTGAGCTACACATTAACCTGCAAAAAAAAAAAAAAAAGAACAAAAAAGAACCCAATATATCTCTTCCTCCTAAACATTGTACAGATGTAAGATCACTCACTGAGGGCAGCAAACGTTAAAGCCTTTTATCAGCTGTAAGTCATCTACAGTAAAATGAGAAACTATCTCCCAGAGGTTAGCTTTTCGGTTGTTCACTTATATCAGGGATGTGGTAGAAGTAGGGAGAATGAGTGTGTTATCAACTTAAATTGATGGTAAAGGTATTGAAGCATCTGATGGTACCTTATAGCCAGTGGTATCAAATTAAACCACTAGTATTTCAGCCCAGAAGCAAAATAATACTTCATAATGATTTTCATGTAAGTTTTAGAGTAATTATAAATCACTATGTATTTAGCAAAAAGGTCAGGGAGAGTGCATTATTTTGCTTATGGTTCATTTCACAGGGAGTTGCCTGGACATTTTATGCATTTGTGAATGAAACAACACAAGGGAACATGGTCAGATTCCCCTTGGATGTCCTTGCCCACCAGTGAGTAAGTGGTAGGAAGTGCACTGCTCTCTGCAGGGTATTTTGCATTGTTTCATGAGAGCTCAGTGGGAAGAAGGTGAAATAGCAGAACAGAAACTCACTTTGAGAATCAAGACTTGTTTTGTTGAGTTTAAAGGAGCATGTGCAAGTGTTCAGCATTTTGTCAGCAGAGCTGTTGTTATCCACGTATTTTTAAAAAAATGACAGGAAAAGTGGGGACGTCTCTGATATGAGCCACAATGCCTTGGTGAAACTTGGCATTGAGACCACTTCCCTGCATTTTGCTCTTAATTTATATTTCTTTGAAATGGAATGAAATAATTCCAACCCAAATAAAGAGTTGCTGATAGTATAGAATGTGCCATTTCACACCATTTTGCGCTCAGGCGAGAAGTTCTTTACATTGAGATAGCATGTCCAGCCAGGGCCTGCTGGGCTCACGCCCCGTCATGTTTTCTCATAGAGTTAACATAAATAAAACTCGCCAGGCATTCACCAGCCATGAGAGCTGTGAGAGTGTTGTTTGCAGCCAAAGCTCTGTTTCCCTCCTTCATGGAAATCCTCAGAAGAAAGGGAATGTACATGCATTTTGCAACTATTCAATCTCTAACAGTGAACACTTCATTCTGGTAATGTCTTCATTTACATCTTACTTTAAAAACATTTTAGACATCTTTAAATGCTGTCTATATATGGCATTTTTTAGATATAATGCAAAATACTGCTATTTTCCTATGTTTCAAATGAAAGGAACTAAAATTTTCTTTCCATCATGAGATTTTTATTTGAATTCATCAGTACATAATTTCAAACCAAAATCATATCTGGTGGCCATAATGCCCACATTGTTGCTGAGAGATCTGAGAGAACAATTAGTTAGTTACCTAAGCCCAGGATGCTGGCGGGACTTCAGGAGTCATACAGTTACACAAATCAGCCCCCTTCTGCAACCTCTCACCCAGCTGGCAGCACGAGGCAGGTTCTTCCCAACCACTGTCTCATGATCTCTCCTCTCTCCACTGACTATGTGAGTTTTTCTCCCCTATATACCATGTTTAAACCTCTTATCTCAACCTCAGACATCATCTCCTGGGAGTTCACATCCTGATGCTTGAGAAACCTAGTTTTCTAGTCTCAAAAAAAAAGTAAACTTCACCATTGAGTTCTACAGAATTGTAATTTTCCATTTCACCAGGAGACTCTCCAAGTACTCCATGTTTCATTTTTTGAAATCATCATGAGATAGGCAAGGTAGGAAAGAAAATTCCTAATTGGGGAGCCATTTCTAAGAAGACCCTTAATATTCTGTATTTCCTGGGGGCTCCAGAGATAAGACAGACCTAGTCCCCTGCACACTTCCAGGTCTGGCACTACCTGAGGGCACTCAAGGTTTGGGTCAACTATGGGAGGCCCAAAGACACACTTCCTCAAATCAGCTTCCTTCCCAGAGCTTGGCGATGGAAATCAGTTTCCTCTGCCTATCCCAGAGAACAGTTTGCTCATTTTAAATCCATTTTCTCCAATGCAAAGAATCATAATTTGTTAAGTTAACTAGCATTTCTGCGTAGGCTAGAGGTAGCTCCTAAGCTGCTCTATACCAATTTCCTCTCTCAATGAAATATTCAACCCTACTTTTAGACAGTATGGTGGTTGATCACAGCTCTACATATTCTGTGTATTGGAAGGAAGTGCTTGTAAACATGGCAGCCGGAGCCCATGGAATGGAGGGGATACCATCTCTTCTGGGCACCACTGCTCTGTGTGGTAGAAAGTGCCCATTCCCAGCTGCTGTCTGCTCAGTAGGCAGAGCAGACAAGCAGCAAGTGTGGATTATTTGGCTGAGAGCAAGGTGCTGCTGTGCCCCACAGCATCTACACCCAAGGGGGCGGTCTGCTTTTTGCTTTCTTCTGTGATAATGGGGAAATCGGGATGAATCGGTGCTCTTAAAATTATATTTGCCCTAAACATGTCCTGAAAGCTTTAAAAAATTAAATTAGAGACATAAGTAAGCATGTAATTATGTCACATGTGGATTTGTGCAGTCAATTCTGCCCTGCAGATGATTAGATTTCAGGAGAGCAACCAAAACTCAGTTGATGAAAAAATACAGTTTAGAGCTTAAAGACTGGGCAAGATGACAGAGCTTTCCTTTGAATGAATGTGAATAAAAAGAAAGAAATATCATTAGGATTGTCAAGTGTTGAAAGGAGCCATGTGTAGACATGAAGACTTGGTTAAAATGGAACTAAAGGTTATAGGAATAAGACAACACAATGAGGTGCAACTTGAACAAGGAACAAGGCAGGTTGTCCATTATGAAAACCAATCTAACAAAGGGATTTGTTTGAATTTGGTATAAATTTCCAAAGGAAGCTGAGAAGGGTCAATGATTTGAGGCCCCAAATCTTGACTAGACAAAATACTTCAATTAATTCCACAGTCTGTGATGATGCTTTTAGGAAAGTAATCTAATGAGTTATCTCCCAGCTTAGATATTTCTTCCCCATTCTACTTCTAAGTTCTCTCATCTTTCAGAACATTTTTTAAAATACTGCCCCTGTTTTCATTTTTTTCATGCATTATTAACATACTCTGAATGTGTCCAGTAAGTGAAAATAAGTTTTAACCAGTATTAACACAAAAAGAAACATAATGCGTATGCCTGTTTTACTGTTTTAGTTTATAAGTCAGCCATGGGAGAAATACCTAGAAGTAAGCTATTCAATTTGATTTTGAAGCTTCCATGTAAGATGCTAAAGATGACTTTTACCTACAGATCGTAATGAATGTCAAGAAATCCCCAACATATGCAGCCATGGACAGTGTATTGACACAGTCGGAAGCTTTTATTGCCTTTGTCACACTGGTTTTAAAACAAACGATGATCAGACCATGTGTTTGGGTGAGTATGTGATCATTATTTCATTCTTCCTTCATATACTGTCAAAAAATTCATTTGCATCTGAATATATATATATATATATATATATATATATATATATATATATAATAGTTAATACTAAGTTTTTCAGTAGTTGTTTTGCTATTTATAAAATAAAAACACAATCAAGTGTGTAGCATTAACATCCTTTGGTGTTTAATCTCTGGCTATCTGAACATCATAAACTTCTTCCTTGATATTAATCATTTGGCTGTTAGTTCAGGAAAAAACGTCTGATTAAGGTATAAATTTAGAAAGATACTTAGATGGAATACTATGCTGCTGTAAAAAGGAAGGAGTTCTTAGCATTTGCAGGCGTATGGATGGAGCTGGAGAACATAATGCTAAGTGAAATAAGCCAGTCAATGAAAGAAAAATACCACATGTCCTCACTCATCTATGGATAATAATAACCATTATAAACTGGTGAACAAAAATGGATACAGAGGCAGAGCAACATCAAACAGACTGTCAAATTACAGCAACAAGGACAGGAACATTGGGGGGGGGGTGGTGGTAACAGATCAGCCAAGGGACTTTGGTGCATGCATTTAAGCATAACTAATGGACACAAAACACTGGTGGGTAGGGGAGGCTGGGGGAAGGGCAGGGGGAAAAAGAGATATATGTACCAATCTTTGTAAAACTTTATGTAATAATAAAAAAATAAAAATAAATAAAAAAAAGAAAGATACTTAGATAAAAATTACCTTTTATTAATGTTAATAGCCTGTTGTTATTCTTTTATAACATTTATGGGGGTTTGGCTGATTGGTAAAGAGTGCAACTTTTGAGTGTTTGAATATGAACATTATTTAAGATGAGTTTATAGTTTTTACCAGATCCTCAAAAGCAAATTTGCAGATGCTACAAAGACATCAAAAGTAAAGAAACCTTTTACCGGGGAAAAAGAATTCAAGAGTTTAAATCTCTTCCCAGGTATTAGTACTGAATCAGGATCTTGATTTAGAATAAACTTCAAATATGTAATCAATCATTTTCTCTCTTTATCTCCTTTCTTTCTCTACTATAAAGCAACATCCATTAGGTCTTATGGTAACTTCATGAACATGAATCAGTTTCACAGCTGGAAATAGAATAATCAATACAGCAATGTTTAAAGTGCTTGCCTTTGGCTATGATTGAAGTCACCCATTAGGGAACATTCTCACATAGTTTTGTCTTCTTCCAAGCGGATATGTTTTAAATGAAAGGAATATAATCAGCCCTGCTCATCACTGGGGAGCTAACCCTGCATATTAATGAGACCCGCCCAGATTCCTTTCTGTCTCTTTCATCTAAATTATCTGCAACCTGCTACCAAAGTTCAGCTAAACATGAATCACTCTCTGCAGAAGCTCTTGCTTGCTGGCAGGGTGACTTACCTGGATGCCATCTGCAACCACAGACACACACACACACACACACACACACTCACACTCACACACACTATTTACACACACTCACACACACTCACACTCTCACACACACACTCACACTCACGCACACACTCACACACACACTCACACACACTCACACACACACTCACACACATACTCACACACGCACTCACACTCACACTCACACACTCTCACACACTCACACTCACACACACACTCACACTCACATGCACTCACACTCACATACTCTCACACACTCACACTCACACTCACACACTCACACTCACACACACACTCACACACACACTCATACTCACACACACACTCACACTCACACACACACTCTCACACACTCACACACATTCACACTCACACACTCACACACACACACACTCACACACACACTCACACACACACACTCACACACACATGTTGGAGTCACCCTGGAGTCAGCAATAGCTTATTGACTTAGGATCACAGATTATGTATCTTCATGTGCGAAATTGGAAAGGACAGGGAATCCTAACTCTGACACCGCACTTAGCCAACCTGAGGTGTTGCCTCTCATTCCTTCTCCCTCTCTTTGTCCTTCTCTTCCTCTTTCTGCCCACTCTTACAAACCAGCAGTATCAGCTTTCTTTCACGGAAATGTCTTATTTTCCCCTTAATGTACACCTGCTCTTCATGAGAAAGATGTCAGCTGCTGTGGTGAGATGTATTATAAGATGTCCAGATAGCTTTACAAAATAGTCCAAGAGAAAAGTCATAGACCAATAAAAAGACAAACAATAACTCATGAGTGTGTGCGAGGAGCCACGTTAAGTGCCAGCATCACTTTGAGATCATTTAGGAGGGAGAGATAAGTCTCTCTCAGTGGGAGTGGTGGAGTGTTTCAGGGGTGGACCAGGGGAATAAAGGGAAAAAATGTCTCAAATGTCAGGTGAGTTGGAAAGCTGATTTATGTTGTTGCTGATTACAGGGTAATATCAGGTGACTCACTGCTTTTTGGGAAACTGGAGTAAGAATCTTACAGGTTGGCGTTTGCCAGAGGTGGAAGCAAATCAAGACCCAGCTGCTCACACAGTTTTCCATTTGCAAGTGAAAAAGAAATTGAAAAAAGTGGCAAGGGTGGAGGATTCTAGAAGTAAATAGAATAAAATAATTCTTGTCCAGTTCTCATGTCCTTAGCTTGCCTCCTTTCACATGCCAACCAAGGAAATGATTTAGTCCCCAGCATTAGAACCTCGCCTTTTGCTGGTTTCTCACAAGGAGCCGCCACTGCTGGAACCCGTACCAACACCGAGGACTTAGCCCACGGATGGCACTTTATAAACTCTAAAATGCCCTTTAACCCCAGGTAATCATGCACTCTCCTCTTGTGTTACTAATCATGTCTTCTATGTCCTTTGCTCCTACTAGACATCAATGAGTGTGAAAGGGACGCCTGTGGAAATGGAACTTGCAGAAATACAATTGGCTCCTTCAACTGCCGCTGCAATCACGGTTTCATCCTCTCGCACAACAATGACTGCATAGGTGCGTGTGCAAAACAGTCACCAAGGGAGTCAAGTTCATGTGTGCCCTTTGGAATTAGCATCATTCCCAGTGTGCCAGCTGTCTTTTTTAGCATACGCTCTCATATGCATGACAATTATTTAAAAGATTTGTCAAGTAGAATATGCTAATTAAGTGTCATATGTAATAACATACATCCATTACTTTTATTAAAATGCTTATTAGTAACTATATTTTTATGCCTGCTATGCTGTGAATTGAATAAATTTTAAAATAATTGAAATGATTACATTTTAAAACATACGAAAGTGATGCTCCGTATAAAAATTACATAATTTATGAATAATGTGGGCCTGCTTGTCTACATGTTTCCCTCTAGCCTCTTTTAAAAGAAGTAAATTATTGAATCTATTAAAACCTCCTCATAAAACGTGCACCATTATTCATAAATGAGTGTAATGAACCAACTATATATTGTTCTTGAAGCAAATTTAATATAATGCCAATGATGGGAATACTTCATAATACCCTCAGTGGTGTTGTGTATTAGTAACTCAGTTTTAACCTTTAAGATTAAACCTAAAGGAAGATTAAGATAAACTCATATGAGATTGTAATATAAATGATCAATAACTAATTAATAGAATGGCGTAATCTTTTTAGGTTTTGATAGGTTCTTATAGCCAGGTCTAGATTTTCATTGGAATTTCTTATGTTTGGCTCAGCCAGCAAAAGCCACTGAAATTCAGAACAAGTATTTTTACCTTTAGAGGTTTTGATCGTTGCTGGGATTATTACATTTTCTTTGGAATATCTCAAAGGATATTTTTTTGGCAGATGTTGACGAATGCGCAACTGGAAATGGGAACCTTTGCAGAAATGGCCAGTGTGTCAATACCGTGGGGTCCTTCCAGTGTGAGTGTAACGAAGGCTACGAGGTGGCTCCAGATGGCAGAACTTGTGTGGGTGAGTCCATTCTCAGTGCGACCCTCCAAAGAGCATCCCAGAGACCAAAGAATCATGCAGGCTCTACCCCCATGCATCCTTCTGGAAGCTCAAAGGGAAAAAAAGCAGAGTAGAATGACAGTAATTCTACACACACACACACACACACACACACATACCACTTTCCCCCCCTCATCTTTTAAAATTAAATTATACTCACAGGTAATGGTTAACCTGTTAAAGAATTAGACAATTAAATCATTCTAAAAACAATTGTAATTCCCTTTTCTTATATTTATTTTCTTCAAAATAACTTGGTAGTAAATTCTTATATGAATTTTTTGGCTGCTCTCAAAATCTTCATATCCATTGATTTTTTACATGCTACACTTTTTTGAAAATACTTCATTTATAGTAGGTTAAGTAAAATGTGGTTGCTATATTGCACACTTCTGAAAGCTGTTAAATTTATTTTTATTGAGTCATTAATTTTTCTCCATGGTAGTTCCATGAACTAATTTTATTTAGTTTTATGTGTGTTTCTTTGATTTAATTCCAGTTTCTTTGAGTTTTAATTGCTTGATGGAAAGCATGCCAGTTGAAACCTCTTCCTTCTCTTTCTCTTCCCTTTGCAGATATCAATGAATGTGTTCTAGAACCCGGGAAATGCGCACCAGGCACCTGTCAGAACTTGGATGGGTCCTACAGGTGTATTTGTCCACCTGGGTACAGTCTACAAAATGACAAATGCGAAGGTAGGAGGGCATTTGGAAATAAGTAGTATTGGTTACTGCACAGGCGTTATCAAAGTCAAAGCTTTGCTGATGGTGTGATGGTGTCTTCATTTGGGAATGCTTCAGCAAAAACAAATCCAAGAGCAGAGAGTATGACTTATGGCCTCAGATGGTGAGACAAGGACATCTAATTCTCATGCTAATTCCTGATGAAGTTATTTGCCCTGTACATAAGGGTGATCATATGACCCTGACTCTTTTCCAATGTGCTTTTATGCAGCTTGTAAAATATCTTAAATCACATGTTTTAAGTGCCAGTCGTTTGCAACTAAAATTAGCTTCCTGATTCCAGTTAAAATATTTGTGACCACATTCAAGGTTGGATGCACGTGGCTATATAATTTGTCTATGTTGTTTTGACCTATAGAGAGGTGGAAATGTGTTACTACAAATAAATTCTCTGCAAATTTTATAGTACTGCCTTCCTCAGTACATATGCCATTGCATAAAATGAAAGACATTAATTGCCAGCACTTCATAAATAACTAGGGTTGAAAGAGTTCTTCAGAAGTCACTAGCCCATGCTTCAGCTTTGAACAGGACTGCATCTAATCCATAATGAGGAGGAAATGTCTTTACTTTAAGTATCACCAATCAGGAATTTTATTATATATCCAATTTAAATTGCAGTCAAGTGCACATATTACACATGGAAACATATAATCAAAATTAGTCAGAAATGCAAATTATTAAACATGTTATTTTACTCTTAAAGACCGGCTTTATTCACTCCATGGTTACCGCAAATTTCCTCTAGAATGAACAGAACAGAAATGTCTAGAAAGAGAAACAACTTTCTGAATAGTCAATAAATGTGCCCATTCCACAGTCTTCTCCCACCTCTTAGGAAGTCAGCATTTACAGGTTAATTTCTACTATAAGAGAACAAATCATAACAACAATGACAAACACAGTCACCAAGAAGAAATGTTTGACATTTTTATAGAAGTTGGCTTTTCTTTTAAGAAAAGGTTGGATGCTGCGGTGGAGGGAATGTGGGAATGGAGTAACTCAGCAGCACCAGTTCAGATTTGTTAATAAACCACAGGAAACGTGATGCAGTTATAAATGCCAGGTCATAATGTGAGCGATGAAGAGGCTGGCTTGGAATTGTACAGGAAGATAATCACTTCACAGTGCACATTACTAAATACCACATTTTCCGTGTGGTATTTATAATGTTAAGATAAAGAAGTTAAGTTTCTAATTTCCCTTTAGTTGGACCTTGTGGGAATAAAGCTGTGTGAGGCAAGTACATTTTGGTGTGGGCAGAACTCTTTGTACAAACATCACAATAAAGAGCCCCAAGATGCAAGAGATAATGTATTTTAAAGGGGAGAAAGGTATTTCCATAAAAATATTACAGCTCAGAATCAAGAGTGACCTCTTTTTCACGGCAAATGTCTGCTGAGAGGGGGATCAGTGGGCAAATCTGTTGGGAAGAGTCGCTGTACTTTTTCCATAAGTAGGATGGTCATGTAATTTTATGACCAAACCAACACAATTTTAGGATGTGCACCATTAATAACGAGGCCAGGCCAACAGGCATGTGCTGGGACTCTTTTAGGGAATCTAGGACTATGGTTACCCAAGCCATTCAAACTTTACCTTGGACCAGCCTTAATCACTCCTTCAGAATAGCTAAGATGCAGAAGGAGACATGATACAATTATAATATTCTTATTATCTGGAAGACGAGAGAAGAACTACAGGAAGATATTTTTGTGTTTTCAGAAAAATTAACCTGCAGGTGAGAGTTCAGAGCCTCACTCTCTGTGACATCGTTAGTGCATCCTGCATAGGGTTACTTCCATGCGTGTTAGTATCTTTGTAAAACTCACGGTGTTAGGGCTATAGCATGAGGTATTGAGAAAAGTGATGTGGATGAGTGGAAGAAAAGAAATTTGGTCCGAAGCTAGAACTCTCACTGAGCAACTCAGTCAACACACTTAAAAGCTCAGGGCTTCTGTTCAGTGTGCGGTGGTGAAGCCATACTGGGGTTTGTTGCATCTTTCCTAGCTTAGGGGAGGTTGGAAGTACTCCAACTTTTCTAACTAACTAAGCAGCGCAGTCTGGGTAAGATATGTTTCTGGTTGAGTCCCTTAGGAGGTACTTGCCAATTCCATTTTTGCAAGAACTGTCAAAGACGAATTTTTAAAGTCATCACAGCCTATACGTCTACCTATTGCACATAATACAGGAAAGTATCCTCATGATTGGGAGAATTTTGAAAGCCAGTCACACTTCATATTTCCACATTTTGCATCTGGCACCTGATGGTTTGACTTTGTTTGACACGTGTACTTCTTTTAGATATTGATGAATGTGTTGAAGAGCCAGAAATCTGTGCCTTGGGCACATGCAGTAACACTGAAGGCAGCTTCAAATGCCTGTGCCCAGACGGGTTCTCTTTGTCCTCTACTGGAAGAAGGTGCCAAGGTAAGTGCCTTTGAAGGCCTTAGACTTTCATTACCCTGTGTTTATTTGTTGTGGTTTTATTTTAAAACATGGCAAAGCTTTGATTCTTTGTGAAAGAGAGGATGGAGAGGTTTTATTCACTCAGAGGTCTAATGACTACCATATGTCAGAAAGTTCATTTTTACTTTCAAGGTTAAACACTCATCCATCAAGTTATGGTTGCTTGTGCAACAACTGTCCTGGCACTGAGACACAGACTCCCCTAAAAACACAGATGCTGGTAGGCCTGTGAGTGGGATCAGCCAGTAGCCACTGAATGTGGCAAAGCCTGGCACCATCAGCCATCAGCCACACAGTGTCTGCCCCTGAAAAGGTAACCTAGATAAATAGGGGCCAAAACCTAGGCTTTCAGACAGAAAAATGTGATTAACCACATGTCCCAAGGATATAATGCCCATCCCTTACATCACAAGTTTTCTAAGAAAACAGAAAAATAAATTTGAACCGACCAAGATTCTTGCTAGGCCATAGTCTGTTTGCAGGAATAATACACGTGCACTTTTTTAAAAAAATCAAAAGGGAGCCCGAACTTAAGCATAACACAGTGTGTTGTGTCCCGGAAAACTGTTTACATTTTACTTACCAATGCAATGGTGTGAAGCTGTCTGTTTTCGCAAATTAGTTTAATGAATTCAGGACAAACACACACACCACACACACACACACAGTTGTCCTCCCCCACACTCCGGCCCTGCTCCAGTGCCTTTTTGTCCTGTTTTTTTCTTGTTTTTTGTTTGTTTGTTTCTTGTGTGGTTTTGTGTGTATGTGTGTTTGTTTTCCTTTCATATTACCAAATGAGAGGCAATGGATATCACTTAAGGTTCTAAAAATTGTGTTTAAAGTCTCAGCCCTGCCATGTTTAGCCTAGGGCAAGGCATTTAATCTTTTGTAACCTCAATTTTCTCATTTTCAACAACAATAATACCTGCAAACCTATCTTATTGAGCATGGGACAGAGCTTTTTTACTTTCTGAGTCCTTCATAGATCTCGTTATTCTAATGTATTCACTTTTTACCGTACAACTGGTCATTTGGCTCCCTAGTATTTAACAGTGAGAAAGGGAAGAGAGCTGAGAATTCTCTGGTTGGTTTGCTCTTACAGGTAGTGACCAGAGTCTGTGGGTTGATTTTGAGGTTGTGGGTTGGGTGTGCTTGATTCAAGCAGATACTTGGTCTGGATGGGATAGACCAGCCCGATAAATTCTAACTTCCCCTTGGTTTTTGTGCGCCTTTGGGTTGGCCTGGGTTTGGAAAGAAAGTAGTGAGAAAACAGGTGTGAACCTGCCTTTGTGGCAAGCCAGAGGAAACTCAGAGGCTATTAATTCAATTTGCACTGGCCTGTCACAGAGCAAGCTTACGCTGCAGGAGGAGTCAGCCCAGCTTGTGAGCAGCCCTGCCACATGCTCAGCCCCAAGAGGCAGCACCAGAATTGAGGAATGCAAGCAGGGAAAGTTCTGATGCAATTCCAAAAGTCATTAAGGGCTCTTTGCAGGTGGACTTGTAAACAGGCATCCCAAGGAGCCCTAAAGTATGTGGGCAAGCCACAGTTCTCTTCCCCAATGCAAGGCACCTTTGATTAATAAACCAATTCTAGAGAATCATCACAAGCAAATGGAAATCTCCCATAGAACACAGGTTTCACAGGAGCCAGAGAACAAAGACCCAGGGTTTTTTTTTTAATAAGATTAGGAGTCAGGCTTCTATTGCCCATGAAATGAGAAAAGGCCACAGAACTACTGATAATGCTACAAAGGTACAAATGTCATGGATCCTGGCACCCGGAGGTCACAGATGTAAATGAGCCACTCCCACTTACAAAGTTCAGTGAAGATCATTTGTCACTTAGGGTCACTCTAAATGTCCTGTGTTTGAGCCTCTGCATAAAGCCTAGATTTTTTTTTTTCTAGGGGTGGGTGAGGTGATGGAGTAGGGTTAGGGAGACTGGGCTAAGGAGCAGGGTCAATGATAAAAGGAAGAGAGAATGAAAATGTTAACAGACTAGTATTAGAACATGCCCGTGTCTAGGTTTCAAAGAAACATTTCTCTCTCTCTCTCTCTCTCTCTCTCTCTCTCTCTCTCTCTCTCTCTCTCCCCCAATATATACATTTAAATGTGTCATCCAGGCAACTATCATTTGTTAAATCTTGAAGCTTCTCCGCAAAGCAAACATTTGGTGGCAGACATGCTGTAGGATGAGGACTGCCTTTTAATTGCTCTTGACCTTCTGAAGTGTAGTTGACTGAAGGGTGCCTGTGAAGTCCTGCCTATAGCAGATATGGAAGTGAAGTAGAAACTAGAGAGATAGTTTATCTGGAAAAGTTGGTTGAAAAGGTTGAACAAGTTCATTGGGTAGGCCAATAGAATTTGATTTAACAGAGCCTCATAAATCAGATAGACAGGCAGACAGATATTTTTACTTTAATTCATGAAAATTTTTCTGGTATGATCTTTGACAACTCAGTTATTCTTACATTGTCTCATTGGTCATGAAATAAAAGCTGGAGAAAATGCATAGGTGACTATAATAGTATGCTACCCGAGACTGGAAAACTAACAGGAGAGAGCAGACCTGATTAAAAATAAAAAGGGGGAATTGTGCAAAATGGATATGAAAGCATTTCATTAAAACCTGCAGATTTTGCCTCTGTGTAACTTGAGAGGAGTTTGCAAGGCTCTGGAAGTCAAGTTTGAGGGAAAACACACTCCAGGCTCTTAGATGAGCTCACTTTTTAGAGTCACTCAATTTGCACTCTAAGAAATGGAAAAGTCAGTTGCCAAAATTATGTCGCACAATGTTGGAGAATTTTGTAGGAACTAGTTCCCATATTCCATGTTGGAGTCACCAAGAAATAATCAATATTAAAGAAATATATTCTTTGAAAGAGAAAGTATTCTCCCTCTCATTCACTCCTCTCCCTGCCCTCCTCTTTACCTTCCCTCTCCCTCTGTTAAGCTTAACAAGCTTATGTTTGTGTGCATGTTCATGTGTAAAACCTGCAGGAAGCTCCACATCCATTTTGCAGACAGCAACCACATGAGTAGCTGCTACAGTAGATGACCATTGTGTTGTGTTCTTTCCAGTCCACAAAATTGCCATGTTTTTATCTGCTCTATGCCTGGAATCTGGGGTCTTATTTTGGCCCCAGGGCTTAGGGGACATAGAATAAACAGCAAAGTATGGTGCCACAGTAAGTACGAGAGCTGGGAGGTCTCCCTTCACCTAGTGTGCTTGCTAAGTGTTATCCCAACATGTGTAAGCAGAGCTCCCAGTGAAACGTACTCATGAATGATTCCATCCCTGGATGTCCCCATCCTGAAATCACTGATGATATCAAGTTTGAAATGTGACAATCTAGAATTTTATTATTTACCTCAGGTTATTTGGGAAAACTGACAAAAATGAGAAATAATATGGTGAAAGTCACATGATTTGTCCAGAACTCACTACCAAAGTTACCTATGACTATGAAGACTCAGCTCAGTTATTATTATAATCACTTAAGGGGTGTTACTATAGTCATGAGAAGAGAACACATTTAACAGGATGGCTTGTTTCTTTCTTTTTATATATATAATCTTCACCTGAGGATATTTTTTCCATTGATTTTTAGAGAGGGTAGAAGGGAGGGATAGAGGGGGGGAGAGAGAGAGAGAGAGAGAGAGAGAGAGAGAGAGAGAGAGAGAGACATCTATTTGAGGGAGACACATCAATTGGTTGCCTCCCACATGCGCCCCAACCAGGGCCAGGGATTGAGCTTGCAACCCAGGTACCTGCCCCTGACCAGAATCAAGTCCTCAACCCTTCAATGCACAAGGCCAATGCTCTGACCACTGAGCAACATCAGTGAGGGCAGGGATGGCTTATTTCTTGTTCACTATTATATATTAACTAAAGGCCCGGTGCACAAAAATTTGTGCACTTGGGGGGGGGAGTCCCTCAGCTTAGCCTGTGCCCTCTTGCAGTCTGGGACCCCTCAGAGGATGTCCACCTGCTGGCTTACGCCCACTCCCCAGGGAATGGGACCTAAGCTGGCAGTCAGACATCCCTCTAGCAGCCCAGGAGCCCTCGGGGGATGTCCACTTGCCAGCGGGGAGGAGGCCTACGCTGCAGTTGGACATCCTTAGCGCTGATGAGGAGGCAGGAGAGGCTCTCACCACCACTTCTGTACTGGCAGCTGTCAGCCTGGCTTGTGGCTGAGCAGAGCTCTCCCTGTGGGAGTGCACTGACCACCAGGGGTAGCTCCTGCATTGAGCGTCTGCACCCTTGTGGTCAGTGTGTGTCATAGTGACCAGTCATTCCCAGTGGTTCTGATGTTAGGGTCAATTTTGCATATTACCCTTTTATTATATAGGATGATTTAGTGATTTAGTAAGAAAGCAACTGAAGGGCCTCTGGAATTTACACTGCAGATTTGCGCATGAGCTACTGTTACGCGAAGTTTGAAGGAGGAAAATGCTCATCACCCAAGTCCAGGAACCACTCCAAGCAGGAATGCTGTTGCGCCTTGAAGGGAGAAGGCTGGGGCGACCCCTGTGAGCTGTGTCCCACTGAGCCCGATGGTACGTTTATATCTGTGTTTCTCATTGACCCATTCAGGGTGCACACTGGCCACAAAAATAAGCAAGACCTTAATTTAATTGTAAGTCTAACTAAAATATTCTTTAAAATGATTTTTCCCTCAGGAGCTAGGTGGTTCTTTTCTTCTAAACTATGTTATGAATTGGAGCTGCCCAAGTAATAGGCACAGCAGCTCTGGGACCTCATTAACTGTCTCTGGTTTCTGGGCTGGTCCCGTTCATTGTTCCCCAATACATACAGCATGTGGCAGTTTGGCTGCCACATAATACTTGGGGAGGAGCCTGTGGCTGGTGCCACTGGTCTATCTATTAACGAGTATGTCTCCACCACAGAGGCCTTCCGCCAGATCTGTCCCTATGGAAGTGGGATCATTGTGGGACCTGATGATTCAGCAGTTGGTGAGTGGCCTGTGCTAGATTCTCAGTGTTTCTAAATATCAGCTAGCCTCTTCCTTGCTCATTTCCAGTTGTTCTTATTTCTTCACATCTGTCTTCAAAAATTAAGCTCTATTTCTTTGTCTTTTCATTGAGATAGATACCAATTGTATTTTGTATTGTATTTGTGATATTGTATTGTAATAAGTATTCCACGGATTAAACACTGAAATGATTATAATTTACCTGTGTTTGCTTGTTTTTAAATACCCTGTTATTTACTTGTTCCCTCTCCTTTGCTTAAGATATGGATGAATGCAAAGAACCTGATGTCTGTAAACACGGGCAGTGCATCAACACGGATGGTTCCTACCGCTGCGAGTGTCCCTTTGGTTACATTCTGGAGGGGAATGAATGTGTAGGTGAGTGATAAATCGGTTTCTTCCACTGGAGTTTTACAAGTTAAAAATTAAGCTCTACAGAAAGCATGTCAAACGCAAAGGCTAACACGGGCCAAATAAACAAGGTTTAAGTTTATGTGGGCCGCAAAAAAACCAAAAGCTTCAATTTTCATAGAAATGTACATTTATTTCCATAGAGACATGCTGAATACAAAGGCCTGAAATAAATGAGTAATCGTTAACATAATAAAATATAATATTTTAATAAAAATTAATATTTTTTCTTGAACATTAACTTACCAGACACTGAATAACTGCACAAATTAATAAGCATAACTCAAGTAAACCTATTTATCTTATTCTTCAAAAGCAAAATATTTCCTGTTGCGCACACCAAACAACTCAGTTCGAAACTAATGGCGTGGCAATTGGCTGCTAAAATATTCGCTGCTACTATTAGTGGAAAGAAATGGTGTGCCAGCGCGTAAGGGAAATGAATGCAACATGATTATAGTAATCAGTCATTAGGAAATGTTTTAGTTCCTTATTAATAATTATGTATAGCAGGATATTGTAAAAATTAAGTTACAAATTTTTTCTTAAAACATTTCTTACATACTGTTATATTGGCTGGGCTGCATGAGGCCCGTGGGCCGCAAGTTTGACATGCTTGCTCTACAGCATTCACACGAGGAAGTACAAGTACCAAGATGGAACAGAAATGTTTTGTTCATTCTTTTATGTATCATTCATCCAGCAGTACTAGCTGAGGCTCCACTATGTGCCAGACACTTTGTTCAGCTCTATGTCTACAGCAGTGAATCAAGACAACATTGCCTTCCTTGCATGGACCTAAGTCTAATGGGAAAGACACATTTGAAGAGATAGTGGGAAGGACAATATTATAATGAAAGTTTTCTGAAATTAAAAAATGTTAATGGTCATAATTTTATTCTATCAAGATATAAAATACAAACTTTGCCCAGATTTTATTGCACATAGTAATATGAAATGCTATGTACCCAGTGTATTTCCCCTTGTTTTAACTTTCTTCTTAAAATTTCAAAGAATGGCTTCTATGGCTGACCTTTGACCTCTTAATTCACACTAACTCCACATGGAATCCAAGTATTATGTCTATTTATCTAAGAAATCCAAACCTGAATTAATAGTGGCATAAATGCTAAGAGTCTGTGCACATTAGAAAGTGTTCTTTCCACACTGGGAATCAAGGTGCGAGGATTTCAGCTTCAGTGATACCTCTGGGAGCTGAAGCAAGTTTTTTAGGCCTTAGAATGTAATATTATGCAGATGGACCAAGTTATTTCTAATTACCTTATAATTCTAAATATGAATGATATTATGATTATTAACTTGAAGGGGATATGACATTCCTTACAGTGAAATGGAAGTTCATAGCAGAACGAAAGCAAAGTCATCAATGTTTTCTCTCTGGCATCTTCAGTTAGTGCTACTATGGATGTGATACATGAGCCTCCTCATCCAGAGTCTACCACAGTCTCTTGTCTTCACTTGCTGAATTCAAGGCCCAACAGAAGACAGAACCCTTGATGCTGGTCTACTACTTTTCTGTGCCCTACATAGCTAAAATACAATGTTATTTTTCAATCCCCCGCCCCCAAAGGAAGACATTTTAGAATGAGGATTCTAGGTGGATGAGTTGGAAGGCGTGTCTATTTTTTGGACCTCCTTGGTAAAACTTGTTCTCTCTCTATAGTTATTTAGAGAGATCATACCCTAAATATATTTCTTTCTAGACTTTCTTCTGCCTAATGTAAACCATCTGGCTTCAACAGAATCAACAAAATCTACTTGGGTCTTGATTTTATCCAGTGTATTAATTTTGCTTAACCTCTGGTCTCTTATTTTGCGTCAGTTTAGTCTTCTATTTTATATCTGGCAAAGCTCCATCATGTTTAAGGCTTCTTGGAGAGTGATGTAATGTAAGGCCAAGCTGGAGATGTATTTCTAGCTTTAAGTAAGTGAAAACTTTTGACTTGTGAGAGAAGCATTGCTTTAACCCTTTGAACATCTATTCCCACTAGAAGACGTACTTCTTTATAGTGTGGGAGGCTGGAGAAACTCACAGAGCATATGAGAGCTAGACACCCAGCTACTGTCACTGTCATTGTCACTGCCACTGCCACCTAGCAAGTTGGATTTCACAGCTACAAACCTGTGGCAATAGGACATGTGCATTCCTTCTCTGCAAAGACAGAATGAGAATAAAATAAGACATTACAGATCAAAGTATTCTGATAAAATGAAAAGTATTATCTTAATCCAAGCCCATTTTCTCTCAATTCATTGTGTTTTGAATATTCTCCCGGTCACCTGCAGATATTGATGAATGTTCTGTGGGCAATCCTTGTGGAAATGGAACTTGCAAGAATGTGATTGGAGGGTTTGAATGCACCTGTGAGGAGGGATTTGAGCCTGGTCCAATGATGACTTGTGAAGGTAAGACTCTTAAATTCATAATAGTTGGTTACATGTTCTGATCTTGGAAGCAACAGTTGGTTAATTATAATTCTTAATATGAAATACCACTCGGGATGTATAGAATAAAAAAACATCTGGGCTGGATGGGCCATTCCATCTTTTCTTCTCTGTGTGGCTCCTCTCTGCAAGGAGTATCTGAAAAAGATACGAATAGCTCATGGCACAAGTTATGCTGCAGATCATGCAGAGTTCTGGTGGTATTTCCCTACTACTGATATTTGTATACAACTCTGGTCTTGTTTATTACCTTCTTTCATACTTTCCATTTTCCCCTTCGTCTTCCATGCTCCCTTTCTTTTTCTTCTCTGCTTTTTCTTTTCTGTTCATAGAAACATCTACCCGCTGAGGTAACCACCAACATCCTGCAGCCGTCACAGCAAAAGTGATTGCCTATATGTTATAGGTGTCTGCCAGTGTGGCTGGAAAACTCTATGGAAAGACAGCAAAGGGAGAGAGTGTCTAGAAGAGTAGTTCTCAAAGGATGGTCTCTGGACCAGCTACATCATCATCACCTGTGAACTTGTTAGGGCTTCGAATTTTTAGGCCTCATCCCAGACCTCCTAAATCAGCAACTCTAAGATTGGGGCTCAGCAGCCCTCCAGGTGATTCTGATGTGTCCTCTAGTTGAAAACCACTGGTCTAAGAAAAGCATGAAGGGGAAATGAAGGCAGAGAGTAAAGTTGGTATTAAAATGAGCTCTACGTTAGAAATATGGCCCATCAGTACCCATTGTTGAAGTTGTGAGTGGATCTTCCAAGGCTGTAACTAGTCATGATCTGCGGTCTCACTGATGATCTCAGTTGACATCAGTGGCCTTAAGGAGAAACATGATCATCAAGATGGTCTGTTTTAACCCTGATTTTCAAAAACACATTCTGATGTTTTCAAATTATGAAATCTACAGAAATCACTTTGACCCACTAACAGTAAAGTCATTCCCACCTATTGAAGGCTCTAACCTGGGCATAAGTGGGAACTAGGTATCTCTGTAAGTGTATAATAATTCGGAACACTATTTGATTGGGTATAAGGAACACTGTTATTTAACAGAAGCCTCTTCTATATGGAGAAAGAGAGATGTTTTACAGTCATGGAGGGGTCTGATTCTGTTCTGACAGCAATTGATTTGGCACTTGTTTGGACTGAATGGAGTAAAACTGATCACCACTCTATGTGACTTTGAGGGTGGCCAGTGATCATCTTGAGGCTTCAAAGAAAGAATTTTAGAACAGCTCCCTCTGTATAGGTGACCTCATCCATCTAAATAATAATTCATAATTACACAGGAATAACAACCATAAACTTGACTGTGCTGGGAGCATCAGGATGCATGGCCATCCTACTGATAGCAATTATAAAATAACCAGATCATTTTATAACTCCCTGAAAACCAGAGACTGTTTGGTCCACCCATGTTTATATCAATGAAGCATTTCAACTTTTGGTAAAAGTAGATTTCTTTTTTTTTTTTTTTTTTTTTTGTTGATGTCCATGACCCATTATTTTCTTATTACCTCTGCTGCAGATGTAAACGAGTGTGCCCAGAATCCTCTGCTCTGTGCTTTCCGATGTGTAAACACTTATGGGTCGTATGAATGCAAATGTCCTGCTGGCTATGTCCTGAGAGAAGACAGGAGGATGTGCAAAGGTGAGACATTCATGTTCAAGGTCATCCAAGCCAGGGAGCTCTAACACGATGATGGGAGATGTCCCTCCAAGGCTTCCAATCATAGAGGAGGGCTGGGAATTGGGGAACACTGCTGTAGTTCATGGACATTATGAGAGTTGTCATTGCTACATTTCTTAGTAAATTATTGCTTGAGGCTTCAAGCTGAGTGAGGACTGCACTGCAGATCCCTTTTAGTTCACTCTGTGTTGTATGCCAGCCATGCCACAAATGTGAAGACAGAAAAAAAAGACATTTCCCCACATTCAGGAAGTTCTATATGAAGAGGTCGAGATGGAGATACTCAATTAATCAAAAAGTATTAAAAATCATGTTTCCTGCTTTTGAAGAGGTTACCAGTTAGAGAGCAATTTCTTCAAGTTCATAAGTGGTTAGAAGACCTCTTCTCATTCTTGGGAGGCCACAGAGTCCAACAATGCAAAAGGAAATAGGTTACTTAATACTGTTTTATGTGTAAAAGACAAGAAATTAATGCACCTTCTCTTACAAATTTGTGGTTGCACATTCTTTCCAGACCTGGATGAGTGTGAAGAGTCGAAGCATGACTGTGCTGAAAAGCAAATGGAATGCAAGAACCTCATTGGCACGTACATATGCATCTGTGGACCTGGGTATCAGCGCACACCTGACGGGGAAGCCTGCGTAGGTAAGAGAATCCCTGCAGAAGAAGCTCTGAGTGAGTCAGAAGTGACAAGGACAAAAGGGACTTGGGCTGAATCCTTATGGACACTATGTTCTTCTTGGCCAGAGCCATTTTGCTCCTCTTAACCTTAAGCCATAACTTCCAGTGGAGGGCCCCTTGTCTCTTGATGATCTGTGAATCCCATGAGTTCTGTGATTTTCTCCCTCTGAGCCGGCCTTTCCCTGCTTTCTCAGCCCATTGTGCTTCCAGGATTGGAATATTTGGTGTTTCCTCTATTTCCTTCCTTCACATTTTTGTACTCCTTTGTTTTGGGGTCAGTTCCACTTACTGCATTGGAATGTCTCCTGGTTGACTCAACTTTGCTACCAGTTCCCTGACATTGAGTTCTGATGCCAGGTCCTGAACAAGGAACATCACTAAACCAGTGGGATCCACCTCCAGAGAATGGTATTGTGCAGAGTGGGTGCCAGGCAATGGTGTTTTAAGGCTCCCTCAAGTTCCTATCGTGTAGATCCAGCATTCAAAACCACAGCTTTAGACTAGGGGCTGGCACACCACAGTGTGAGGTTCAAATCCAGCCTTCCAGCCCATCACCTGCTTGTTTGTTTGTTTGTTTTAAATTTTGTTTTATTGCTTAAAGTATTACAGAGTGTTAAATATGTCTCCATTTTTTATTTAAATGGAGTTGTATGGGAACATAGCTCTAATCACTCAATTATTGTCCATGGCTGATTTCCTGCCACAGTGGCAGAGCAGAGGAGAGCACTTTCAACAGAGACTATTATGGCCTGCAGAGTCTAAAATTTACTATATATTTATAGTAATACTGTAGTATTAATATTACCTACAGAAAGTTTCCTGACCACTGCTTTAGACAAGAAATACAGGAGAAAATTGCTAGAAAACTCCCACATGCATTCCTTTCCTTTTTAATAATCAGTTACACTAAGTTGTCAGTCAAGAATCTTAAGAACCTCACCATCCTTTTCCTCTGTAAGAATCAGAATTAAATAGTCATTAAAGAGCAGACTTTAAAAGCGCAGGGAAAAGGTGTGGGCTGATGATCCCTTTCTGGATCTTCTGGGATCTGTGCTGCTGACTCTCAGGGGCACATCAGGGTCAGAGAGCTTGGGTTCCACGCCAGAGATTCTGAATCACTTGGCCTGCCACTGGGGTTTTTAACCAGTTCTAGTCCTCTCTAGGTGTCACCTTCCAACTCTCTGCCTCTCTGTTTGCGATCTGTGCCTCAGGGGGCTTGGAACTATTCTTTCAAATGGGATGCACCTACTCAAATTATTTCATCAGACACTTCTAAGAATCTTAAGCTATTTGAATGCCTGGGAGATTGAACTATGATTTAGTCTTTCTTAAGAACATTGTTGAAGTATTACAATAAACATAATCTATATTGAACTGGAAGGTTAGTCTAGATAAACTCCCTTAGGTCATAACTGACTATTGCAGATATTATCCTACTGAAGTATTGCAATATTTCTTTAATATGTTGATTTTAAAATTAAAATTTTTCCCTTCATTTGAAATGATCCTTTGAGAATCCTCTTTATGTACAGATATGGAAAATTTTAAATTTTTGAAGTGAAAAACTGGAAGTGTACATAAAATGCTATCATTTATGTTTTAAGTATATGAAAATGCCATCAATTAAGTTTTTGAAAGGGCAGAGGTACACACGCAGATGTACGTATTTGCTTGCATGTGTGCAATTCATCTCTGGGAAGACACATTAGTAATGCAGTTGACTCCCTGGAAGGGAATTTGGTAGCTGGGGGATGAAGAAAAAGGGGAAATTTTGCTGAATATGTTCTTATACCTTTTGTATTTGGGGCCATGTGAATACCTTACCTAGTATTCACAAACTAAATTTAAAAAAAGAAAGGAAGAGTCCACTCTTATACAAAGTGGTCAGATGACTCCTCTTGTTTTCGGTCCTTCAATGAAACCACACAGATGAGAATGAATGTCAGACCAAGCCGGGCATCTGTGAGAACGGGCGCTGCCTCAACACCCGGGGGAGCTACACCTGCGAGTGCAACGATGGCTTCACTGCCAGCCCCGCCCAGGATGAGTGCCTCGGTGAGTACGGGCAGCGGGACGCCTTTGTCACCTGGTCTCCACACTGGGGTGCTTAGATCTCTTCTTTGAAATAACAGGGACTGTCAGAATTTCAGGAAAGGTTGAAAATGTTCATATTTTGGAGATGACTTCGTGACTGAATGTCATTGAGCTTAGCACCACCCTGCAGCTCAGTCCTTCCTTTACAACACTAATTGTATCACTGAATCACTTGTTTGAAATTTCTCTCTGCCTTTGTAAATCCTTGGTGCTTAGGATGCTTCCATATGTTTCTCTGCTTCCATAGCATGACTATACTTCTGGGAGCAGATAGAGTCGCAACCTTGTCCAGACCAATGCTTTTCTGCCTACTTACTGAATTTCTTATTTGTCTCCTCAGATGTCATCCTTTCTCTCTCACTGCAGTTTCCAGCTTTTCCTTCTCGCTCCTTCTCACCAGGGTAAAGTGTTACATCCCTTGTGGGTTTCATATCTGACCAAATTGTTGATAGCTTGCTGTGCTTAGAACATTTCCTAAAATCTTCCTTTTAATGTAATGTCCCTGCCAGACAACCGGGAAGGGTACTGCTTCACGGAGGTGCTCCAGAACATGTGCCAGATCGGCTCGAGCAACAGAAACCCCGTCACCAAGTCAGAGTGCTGCTGTGACGGAGGGAGAGGCTGGGGTCCCCAGTGCGAGATCTGCCCTTTCCAGGGGACTGTGGCTTTCAAAAAACTCTGCCCCCACGGCCGAGGGTTCATGAGCAATGGAACAGGTACTTCCCTTCGTTCTGGTTTATTACCAATGGAGCAGGTAATTCATTTGGTCCAAAAATACTTGCAGGGAATTTTTTATTCTATGAAAAACAGAGAATATGGCATCTGCAATATGAACCTAGGCTGAGTTGTGTAGTTGAGGTTGACAAAAACCTTCATTACGATATTTTAGATATTCAAGGCGATGTTGCCAAAGTATCCTGGGTAAGTTGTGTGTGCTAGGGTTCCTGCCTCTGCTTTATAAGGAGTCTTCAACTTTTTATTTATTTGTTTGTTTTAAAATCCTCACCCGAAGATATGTTTTTATTGATTTTTAGCAAGAGAAGAAGAGAGATATGCAAGAGAGAGAGAGGAAGAGAGAGAGAGGTGAGTAATATCGATTGGTTGCCTCCCACATGCACCCTGACTGGGGATTGAACCCACAACCTTTTGGTGTATGGGATGATGCTCCAATCAGCTGAGCTACCTGGGCAGGGCAGGAGTCTTCAACTTTTTAAATAAACGTGTGTTATAAGTGTTGTTGGTTACTCAGAATATAATTTTTAGATAAATCTTAAATGTACATTGAATTCTTAAACTAGTGCACAATTATGTACTTTAACTCTTAAAATTGACTGAAATATACTGTATAAAAGTATGCTGGATTTATGTTCATGTTATAAAGATGTGGTTAATGATAGAGTGACAGAACTGGGTAGATTAGATGGGGTGACCAAAACAAATTTATGATTTTTTTTTTGAGGAAAAATTGAAATGGTGGAAAACATACATTTTCTTGGGACCAATGAGGGTAGGCTAAATTGCATTTCAGAGTAAACTTGAAAATTTTTAGGAAACATATTAGCTGTTGGTGCAAAATGGTTATTTGGCAATCAAAAGTGAAGAAATCGCTGGTGTTGGTCCCCACCAAGCAGTAAGTGGATAGGTGGGTCAAGATGGGGAGGACAGTGACTCTAATGCTCGACAGTGCATGCTGAGCAAATCTCCTTTGGTGGAGCTGTGAGTGGGATTCTCTTTTCCTTCCTAGGCCACAAAGGCACAGCCCAGTAATCCACCCCAGAGCCCCGAGCCTCCCTCACCAAAGAAATGAAGTTTAGTTCAATTTCCCCCGTACAATGTGATTTGATATTTTTTTTAACTTTAAACACAACAAAAAGAATAGAAAAAAAACTTTTCTCCTTATTTTGGACATGCAATATTAGAAAAAAGTGGGATTGCCTTGTCAGAAGGATCCACTGCTGCAATTCATTATGGAACATCAGCCCGAGGCGAGCTTGATGGGGCGAGATGGCGCAAGGAGCTAAATATGTCTAGATGAGGTAGATGTTCTATGACCCAGGGGAGGAAAACAGTATACATTTAGAAATAAATTATTTTTAAAGTTTTCTCCTAGCCTGATTAGTTTACCACTACAGTCCGATAAAGTTATTCTTTGCCTTTCAAGATAGTTACCATTGCATGTGAAATGTATGCTGTCATTCCTTTGGTTTAATTCCTTAGGTCCATAATTTAGTAACATAGTTCATTAGTACTTACACTGAAATGATTCTTACATATTAATGTTGTCCATTTGAATGCCTTTCTTATTTTAATTTCTGTTTATCAAATGACAGATATTGATGAGTGCCGGGTTATCCATGATGTTTGCAAAAATGGGGAATGTGTCAATGACAGAGGTTCATATCATTGCATTTGTAAAACTGGCTACACTCCCGACATAACTGGGACTGCCTGCGTAGGTAAGTATTCTATTTCTTCTGGTTTATTAACTCGAGCTAAAATTGTAGATTATGGCAAAAAAAAAAAATCCTCAAACTAAAAAAATCTAAAAAGCCTGTGTAAATTCATAAGAAAACATAAGACAAGAATCAAACACTTCACAGAGTTTACTTTTTTGTTTCTCAAAACAAAAATTCTTTGTTCGACCTTGTGGGTGTTGATATTTATGCATCTTTTCAGATAGGTAGTCACACTGTATCTCTTTGATCATAGATCTGAACGAGTGCAACCAGGCTCCCAAACCCTGCAATTTTATCTGCAAAAACACAGAAGGGAGTTACCAGTGTTCGTGCCCGAAAGGCTATATTCTGCAGGATGATGGAAGGAGCTGCAAAGGTAAAATAGAATGTGCCTTCACCCACTCACCTGCCTCCAGAGCACAAGGTTGCCGCAACACTCTCCCTACACACAAGAGGTGCTCCCCTGGTGTTAGAGCCTCTGGCAGCAGCTATCCTCACTGGGCATCCCTGGGGGCCTTCCCTGAGAGTCTCAGAGGCAGAAGGACCAGTTCTGCAAGGCTGAGATGCTGAGGATCCCTAAGTGATTGCCTCTGCTTTCTGTTTATTGCATCCATGTAGTCACTATGTAGTCAGACTGTTCAACAACTAAATAGCCTCGATCTCCAGCAGAGTCTAACCTTACACTAATCAGTGCCATGATCCCAGAGGACATTCAGCTAAGCTTCTGCTCTGCAAAATAGAGCCATTCCTGCCCTGCAGAACCTTATCTGAGACATAAATGTCACAATGAATTAAGAAGCAGCCAAAGCTTCAGCAAAAATCCCTTATCAGCCTAGGATTTTTGCAAAATTCTGTTGGTGAAAACATACTCCTGTGAACAACTTCCTCTACATTAAGGACTCCATATATTGAGTGAACGGCACTAGTGAGTCATACTTAAGGATAATTTGGAAAGTGAGGGATTTGGAGAAGGTAGACCAGATGGCAGAACAAGAGTTAGCGTATTCTGCCATGAAGTCTTGAAGGAGAAAGAGGGAAATAAAGGAGTTAAGTGGTGGGATAGAGTGGAAGTGGGGAGCAGAGGGAAAGAGGGAGAGAAGGAGGGAGGGAGGGAGGGAGGGAGGAAGGGAGGAAGGAAGGAAGGAAGGAAGGAAGGAAGGAAGGAAGGAGGCAAGGAGGAAGGGAGGAAGGAGGCAAGGAGGGAGGGAGGGAGGGAGGGAAGGAGGAAGGGTCGGTCCTGCATTCACAATGATTTTTTTTTAATTAAAATTCTACTTAAATTTGGAACCCACTTGGTATCTCCCGACATTATTTATAGCAATGGAGTTGAGAATGAACCTTAACTTTCTGGCAGTGAGGAAAGAAGCCTGTTCAAAGCTGAGGATTTTATTGAGACTTGAGGAATAATCTGTAGGCAGTTTTTAGAAGTGCTACTAGCTTATCAGAATGAGTATTTTTATTTCCTTTTCCCCTTTCCTAGTTGCTCAGTTTTGTTTTATCCCCAGGAGGATCTCTAAACAAAAAGTCAATTTGGTTTGATTTGGTTGACCAACTCCTTTGAGCAGAATAAAAAACAGCAAAGAACAAAGTGAACAAATTTTTACGTTTGTCCTCAACATTTCTTTTTACGTTTCAGCTTAAATAAATCCTTTCAACATTCTGGAAATCTTTTGAGAATCCCTAGTCTCTTACCACATTTAAAATTTATTTAAAATTTTATAACTGACCTGAAATTTCTTTTTTTGAGGAACTCCCACTTTCCTCTAACTAAAGAGAATTGGGTTTTCCTTGGATTCCCCCAAAGAGCTACATTTTTCATCTAAATTGAGACCACTTTCATCTTTCAAATTCTTCTCTCCTGGGTGCTCCCAGCCATTTGCTTGGTTCTGTTCTGGCCAGGGACACTTGAGTCAGAGAGATGAAAACTCAGAGATTCCTCCTAAGGCAGCTTCTAGGTATATGTGCTGTCAACTCTACTCCAATGCCCGTCTTGCATTTTCTTGTAGATCTTGATGAGTGTGCAACTAAGCAGCACAACTGTCAGTTCCTGTGTGTGAACACCATTGGCAGCTTCGCTTGTAAATGTCCTCCTGGCTTTACCCAACACCACACTGCCTGCATTGGTAAGTGGGGAGGAAAGAACCCTATGTGGGAGATAGCTATTCGTTTAAGTTCTTCTGTTCTTAGAGTAAGGTGACAAAAACTTGAAAAAATATGGGGGTACATATATGTGTGTATGTGCGTGGGAATATGTACATGTGAACAGTTACAGGGCTTTTGGGGGTCTTTTCTAAGTGAATCATTCATCTCTCTTCCTTTTGAATAACAGAAAGAGAGCTTCGGGGAATTTCCCCCACACACACCTTTACCTACCCTGTCTCTTACAGATAACAATGAGTGCACCACGGACATCAACCTGTGTGGGTCCAAGGGCATTTGCCAGAATACTCCTGGGAGCTTCACCTGTGAATGCCAGCGGGGATTCTCACTGGATCAGAGTGGCGCCAGCTGTGAAGGTGGGTAGGGCCCTCAGCTCCATCTAGCTGGTGGGTCCCTGTGAGGGGCCCCTGTGACTGTCAACACCTTCATCATCCTCTATGTGATATCACACCTGAGCACAGGGGGACACCCACCTGAAGACAGGAAAGTTTACCTGATTTGCACAGGTCCCATACCTTAGCAACTCCGTCTTTTGTTCGCATGCTTGATAGTGTCGATAACCCCTGCCTTTCCTAGATGTTTCTGCCCAGTTATTAATTTAATTGAATAAGAAATTTCTCAGTCAAGAAAAGTAACTAGATTCCTGAATTTTATTAATTTTCTGATCATTGGATTCAGAGTCATGAAAGGATTCCCCCAATGTGGATTAAACATATGAGGAAAGCACTTCTGATAATGTATAATTAAAAGTTTAAACTATTTTTTTAGCAATTTACCTTTGTATTGACACTTTTTGGTTTCTAATCTGGGACAAGTAAGCAAATATAAATAATTTACACAGCTAACCCATAAAGTGCCTATGTGCTTTGCATTAATTTCTTCATCATCTTTATTTGTAGACTTTACCAGGGATATCTGAATATTTTTCTCCTTAAACTTAACAAACCTCCAGAGTAGATATTCTTAAAGGTTTGGGTGGTAGAATAATTTTTCAAAATTAAAACAGTTATGGGGATGTAAAGTACAGCATAGGGAATATAGTCAATAGTATTGTGATAACTACAATGGGTACTAGATTTATTAGTTATTCATGAGTTATATAAGTGTCTGATCACTACATTGTACAATATATAATATTGTATGTCAACTGTAATGGAAAACTAAATTTTTAAAAATCTAACTCAGGAAACAAACAAAAAAAATCGTGGAATAATTTTTTTCAGGGTTAGATTTCCTTTGAAAATGGCTTTCACTTTAGCACACACATAAATGTTGCTTCAGAGAATGCCTCTGAGACAAGTAGGAATGTGGCTTAAAGGCGACTGCACCTCCTTTTTTCAGATGTGGATGAGTGTGAAGGAAACCACCGCTGCCAGCATGGCTGCCAGAACATCATCGGGGGCTACCGGTGCAGCTGCCCACAGGGCTACCTCCAGCACTACCAGTGGAATCAGTGTGTTGGCAAGTACTTTTTCTTCTGAGCTCCTAGGAGTCAAAATGCTGCTTTCTCTCTGGAAGCTTACTCTTGTCACAGAAGCAACAAATACTTAAAACTGCCCTAAGCCATGGACAGTGTGTCTCAGTGTTTAGCGGGTTTGACTCCTGGTCAAGTGCCTGTACCTGGGTTACAGGCTCACTCCCTGGTCCTGGTCAGAATGCATGTTGGAAGCAACCACTTGAGGTGTCTTTCTCACATCGATATTTCTCCCCTCCCTCCCTTCCACTCTTTTTCTAAAAATGGATGGACAAATATCCTTAGGTGATGATTAAGAATAAATAAGTAAATAAATCCGATATAATAAAAGCCTAATATGCAAATCAACTGAAGAGCAGAATGACTCACTGCTATGACATGCACTTCCCCCTAGTGGTCAGTGTACTCCCACGAGGGAGTGCTGCCCAGCCAGAAGCCAGGCTCATGGCTGGTGAGTGCAGGGGTGGTAGCAAGAGCCTCTCCCGCCTCTGAGGCAGCACTAAGGACCCCTTAGGGGTTGTCCGCCTGTCAGCTTAGGCCCGCTCCCAGTGGCAGGCCGACAACCCCCAAGGGGTCCTGGACTGCAAGTGGGCACAGGCCCAGGCTGAGGAAACATCCCTCCCCTCAGTGCACAAATGTCTTGCACCAGGCCTCTAGTAATAAAATAAAATAAAACTGCCCTAACTTGGTTGAAACCAGAGGAAAGATACACCCTTCACAAAATAGCAAACTAAGAAAAAAATGATAGAGGACACTTTAAGACATTTGAAATTAAAAAATTTTTAGTTAGTTTATGGACTCCCTATATCCCCCTGCCTTTCTGTTGCCTTGCTAGTCTACTCGACCGACACTTGACTTCTGTAAACATCAGGGGCTGACACAATCCTACTTCTGACTAAAAATATCAGCCAGCTAGAGGTCATTATGAATAATTGTTGGTCTGAAGATACAAAAGTGGTTCCATTCAGCTCTGCACATCTTAGGGGCAGAGAGCAAGTAGCAGACACAGCGATTTTTTTCAGAATTGCTTAATTCTTTTGAAAATTAAGGAGACTCCCAGGCCCTCTCATTAAATTGAAATTATGTCATTTTTGATTGCACAATGTCATGGGAAAATAACTTGTTGTTGTTGTTGTTAATTTTCACCTGAGGATATTTTTTCCATTGATTTTTAGAGAAAGTGGAAGCTATGACAGGTCACCGAAAGGGAGGGGAGAGAAACATAGATGTGTGAGAGAGACACAGCTATTGGCTGCCTCCCACACACTGGGGATTGAACCTATAAGGCACTTGATTGGGAATCGAACCTGAATCCCTTTGGTCCACAGGTGACACTCTAACCACTGAGCCACATCAGCCAGGGCTAACTCTTAATGCACATCAGAGAATTCAGACATGGTGAGTTTAGAGGGACCCTGATCCACCTAGCAGCCTGAGCTCTTTGATTTCCTGTTGAGGACCTGGAAGCCCAAGGAGGAGAGGAAAGTTGTTCTTACACAGGTTCTCTTGTGATGTCTGGAGATAGAACCCAAGGCTCTTAACTTTAAGCATCTCTCCTGTTTTCACTCCCGAAGCATCTTGACCTGTCCCAGCTGCCACACTCTAGGGGAGCCCTCCTTAGCAAAGACAAGAGAATTCCTTGTCTTATCTTTTGTTAGGGAAGTGGGAGTGGCTGCTCCGCATTGCCATGCTTCACTTTACTCCAAACAGACACGTCATTCAGTGTTTTCATTTGTCAAAATTGTGTCTCTCTCATCTGGTTTGATTTCTTACAAGACACAGTTTTGCAGAAGTGAGTAGGATTGGCTAAAATGACCCCAGTGCTAGAGGAGTTTAGACCTCACGTGTTGGTGACCAGCTGTCTGGTTTTAATAAAAATGGTTTCACTGTTATGGGCTCAGGAAGGTCTTAGATTTTAGTTACCAAATTCTGACACTTTCCACAGACTTTCAAAGTGAGTTATCCTTGTTATGTAGGTTCCTTGAATTAAATTAGACCTGGGTGGGGCGGAAGGGACCTGGGGGAGGAAGGGATCATGCGGGAGGGCAGGCAGGGAGGATAAGAGAAGTGAGATCTACCACGCCTGAGCTTTTGCCCTTCTTCCCCTCCCTCCTCTCCCTACCTTCAGTCCAGGGATAGTAGAGACGGCCAGGTCATGCCCAGTTGTCTGAGGATTCAACTTTGTTCCCATGAAGGTCATCTCCTGGCTGAAGTTATAGATAAATATGTTGATTAAGAAGCAAAAAGAGCCCTGGTCAGTATGGCTTAGTTGGTTGAGCATCGTCCCATGCACCAAAGGGTTGCCAGTTTGATTCTTGGCCAGGTTACATACCTGGGATTGATCCCAGTCAGGGTGTGTGCAGGAGGCAATCAATTGATGTTTCTCTTTCACATTGATGTTTCTCTGTGTCCCTTCCTCTCTTTCTCTCTAAAATCTCTAAAATCAATTAAAAAAACATATTTTTTTTAAAAGGAGCAAAAATAGGTTTGGGAGTTTTTGATGCTCAAAAGATACCAGTCCAGATGTGACTCATAATTCTTGAGAATTATAGTTATCCGGAGTGAGGGTTGCCTTGGGTCAGAATGGTTTCCCCAGAGCAATGTAGAGCAGAGCAGATCTCTTAGACCAGCCCAGCCTGAAGGTCACTCTCAGAGGATGGATGGGTTTGGGACCAGGGGCCACTGGATTTCATTGTTTTCTAAAAATTATCAAACTTCCAGCTTGCAGTTGGAGTTGGCCCATTTTGACCTAGAGAAAATGAGTAAAAGAAAGCCTATTCTACATTTTGGAATTCTCCCAGTGGTTCTTCATGCCACAGCTAACACTATGCATACCAAAGGCTGACAACTTTTATTTTTGAGGATAGGGTGAGTGGGTCTCAATCTTCTTAAAAACATTTTTTGGAGTCTCTAAGACTGTTTCAATAAAATTAGAATTGTCCTTTTTTAATAAAAAGAACAAGCCCTAACTGGTTTGTCTCGGTGGATGGAGCGTCAGCCTGCGGACTGAAGGGTCCTGGGTTCGATTACGGTCAGGGGCATGTACCTTGGTTGTGGGCACATCCTCAGTGGGGGGGGGGGTGCAGGATGCAGCTGATCGATGTTTCTCTCTCATCAATGTTTCTAACGCTCAATCTAACTCTCTATTCCTCTCCCTTCCTCTCTGTAAAAAATCAATAAAATTAAAAAAATAGAAAAAAATAATAAAAATAAAAAGAGCAAAACCCTCACCAATTTAAGAACCAACAGAAAGAATAAAACAAAGATTTGAGAGTGTAGAAAAATTCCTTGTGGAGCCCTTTGCTCCAGTGCACAAGGTGAAAAGGTCAAAAAAAGTGCAAAGCATGTTGAACAAATTGTGGTGTTTGTATATTGATAAAAAAAAAAAAAGGGTGAGTGCACTATTGTCAAGCTGTAAATACTGAACATTTGCCAACTTTTTACCTTAATTCATGCTCCACTCTATCCCACCTCTCCAACCCTGATAAACAAGTTTAATTTAAACTTTACTAGATTCTCTGGGAAGGAAAAATGTAAAATAAATAGGAAAGGATATGAAAGTGGGGGGGAGTTCTCAACTGAAATTGATGCTCAAAGTGCAAAAGGACTTTACAGGTTATCTAGTCTGACCTTATTCCTATTATTCAAACCCTACTCCTACCTCCCTGATCATCCAGGTTTGATGTAAATGTCACCTTGAAGGGCACTCACTTTCTCCCAGCATAGGACAATTTCTATACAGAAAATATTAATTCTTAGAAATGTCTTTTTTATAGAGGATGAACTTTTCCTCCTTCTTACTTCTAACCATTGCTCCTATTTCTGCATCTTAGGGAAAAACACACCATGACAAGTCTTTCCCCACATGTACATACCTAAGCCTTAAGGATTTTATCAGTCGCTAGAGGCCTGGTGCATGAATTTGTGCACAGGTGGAGTCCCTCAGCCTGGCCTGCAGGGATTGAGCCAAAGCCAGCTCTCTGACATCCCCGAGGGGTCCTGGATTGTGAGAGGGTGGTTCTCTGGTGATGCACTCCGGAATCAGACTCGCTCCTCTCTAGTTCCGGTGCATCACCTGAGAACCGCAGTGGCCAGGTCATTGCAGCTTGCCAGCTCCTGTGTTGAGTGTCTTCCCCTAAGTGGTCATTGCACAGTACAGCTACCATTTGGATGGTCAACTGGTTGGACAGTTGCTTAGGCTTTTATATATATAGATAGATAGTCCCAGCAGGAAACAAATGGCTGAAATCAACCAAAAGCACAGGGCAAGGGAGAAGAGCCTGTTGATAATCTATACAGGTGAGACTCCTGGGACCAAGAGCAGGTGGGAAGTCTGCAGACAGACATGGAGGGACAAGAAGACATCCAGTCCAGGGATATTCTCTCCATCAAAGTAAACACCCTTGGTTCTTCATTCACTCTTTGGTGCCCATGGTCTCCATTTGTCTCTATCGCACACCTCATCTCTAATTTAAAATATGGGGGGAAGAACACCGACAATGGCATTTTCATTACTTCTGTTCTAGAAATCTTGGAACTTAAGTGACCTTAGGTGGGTGCTTGAGAGTCCTTGGATAGTAAAGACCCTCAAACAAACTCATAGCTAGACACTGAGTCGTTGTAGGCAGCTCAGGACCTGGCTTTCTTATTATGTATCAACTCCCTCTCCCTATAACCACTCACAGGAGAGACAGAGAGGAAACAGAGAGAAAAAGAAGGGAGGGAGGTAAGCAGAGAGGGAGGTAGGAAAGAAGGAAGGAAAGAAAGACAGAAATATGAATATTATGCATATATGCAAACATACTTCCCCCAGTATTTTTACCCATCTATTTTCCTAAGTTGAAAAACAGATATTTTCTTAGGAACAATATTGTTCTTTAAAAATGAATGAAAAGACATTCCTAAGAATTAAGTTTTCTACATGAACCAAATGAGGCAAAAGTAATTAAAGGAGAAAGGAAGTACGAGTTTAGATGGAGGTGAGTCTCTGGAGAAACATCATGGCATAAAGGAAAGCACGTGGTTGCTGCAGTCAGACAGACCGGGTGCTAGTTCCGCCCACTGTGGCAGTGGGATTCCCAGGGGCTTTGTGAGCCTCACTCTCTTCATCAGGGATTATAATACCTCCCTCCCATGATTGTTAGGAAGGTGAAGTAAATGAATGTGAAGCACCTAGTCTCCCATATGTCATGCAGCAGACATCTAATAAATGCCAATTTCTCCCTCCTCCCTTTTATTGGAAGTATTTGCTAAGTGAGGAGAAGGCCAGTCTACCTACATTGAAATGAGCATCCGTCTAAACATGAGCTGTAGGAGCTAGCAACTGTCTTGTCAGAAAGTTTCCAACCTGCCCTGCAGAAGCAGATCTACAAAAATATGCTGGAGGTTTCAAAAAATATAAATTAGAAATAATGAGAATTTCAAGGTTTTCTCCCTTCCTGTTGACTTAAGTTAGATTTTCCCTCTGCTTATTACTGTCAGACTTGGCAGGTCCCTGTGGGCAGCCGGTCTGCACCATCTGTCTCTCTTGTGGGTTTTCCAGAATTATTGCTCAAGAAGTTTGCACGCATCTCTTCCAGCCATACTTAGTGTTAACACGGCCCAGACTCTCGGGGGGAGTTTGGTTTGGATAAGGGGGACCCATTCAGAGATGAGAGCGGACATGCCAAAAGGTGCTATTCATCCCCAGCACAAGCACTGGGGGCCAATGCATATTTTTGAAAAGGAAGGCCAGGGGGGGCAGACACTTTTTGCAGGTGTCAGCCCTTGCCAGCCCCGTACATCCTGAAAAAAAGGAGATGGAAAAGCAACCTCCAGGAATGTGCTCGGTCTTTGCTTTAGAGACAGTCACCATTGCACAGAGAACTGCGTGATTCCTTCCCTCTCACCCTCAACCCTGAACCTTAGCTATGAACCAGCCCCACGATCTTCATGGGGTGCTCATGAACATACTCCCATAGGCTTCCAGTGAAAATTAGAGTCTGTCGGTCCTCAGAATGCCGTGCTCTATTGCCCTCCACCCGGTGCATTGGACCTTGCTGAACACGTTTGTTCACCACATGGCAAAAGCCCATATCCATTTCCATATCTTTCTCTTGTTTTCCTTTTCTCATCCTGGACACCTCTACCTGCTTCAGCTTCCTGAGAGCCTGGCCAAGGGCCAGCTGGCCAGCAGCCAGTGACTTGACCCAGACTTCTTGATAGAAACCTCTGGCCGATGTCACATATGCCTTGTCTTCTGGTTCTTCCTGCAGATGAAAACGAATGCCTCAGTGCTCACATCTGTGGAGGAGCCTCCTGTCACAACACCCTGGGGAGCTACAAGTGCATGTGTCCCACCGGCTTCCAGTACGAGCAGTTCAGCGGAGGATGCCAGGACATCAACGAATGTGGCTCTTCCCAGGCCCCCTGCAGCTATGGCTGTTCCAACACTGAGGGCGGCTACCTGTGTGGCTGTCCACCAGGTTACTTCCGGATAGGCCAAGGGTAAGCGCTGCTACTTGCGGTCCTGATTGGAGGCTCTCTCATTTATAGTAAAACCCAGCATATTTAACTCTTCTCAGAGAGCAGAGTTACACCTTTTATAACCCTTGAGTTCATTCCAGTTAGCTCCATAGAGGCTGTAGGTTATTTTATTTGAAAGGGGGCATCTACAGTTCTGAAAATTTATAGAAGTCAAACAACATAGTCTATCTCATTCTCCAGCTAGATCTACACACCTTGTTGGAAAGTAATTCATTTCTCAGGAATTATGGGGCTGACCCGTGACAAAGCGGGGCTCATGTAGCACATTGGTGAGTCCCTCTCTTCTTGGGCATGTAGTATTCTGTCTTAACTTAAAACACCATCTTGCCCAACGCCTAGTAGGAGAAATCCAAAAGATACCTTTTGTGTGGTTTTAAAGTATATTTCACATTTTAGACTTAAATTTACATTAAAATTACCAAAATGAGTATTAAAATGAGAGTTGAAATAGTTATTATATTTTTCAGGTAAAATATTTCACTGCATCCTATGTATGTGAGTTGGGACAGAGAAGACCTCTTATTTTACTCAGTGTTTTAAATTGGGTGGCAAGTTTTCAAAGTTTATGTCTTTTTCCCTTCTGAGTTCATCTAGACTTGGACATCTATCGAGTTTTGGCTATCCTGTGAAGGATCTCAGGTTTTAATTTTTTAATTGTGAACACACAGACATTAAATGTGCACACGCACATAGACACCCCACACATAAAGTTAGTTACATGTTTCCCAACATATACATGCATGTATTTGTCAAGTTATTAACTTAGTGGCCTTTGATTTCTTGACACAAACGGCAAGCAATTCATTTTGGGTCTGTGTAGACTTGAAAGCAAAAGCACACAGGGAAGGGAAGCACACAGAATGCCACAGGACACAAATTCCCACATGTCTGTGTTGGCTCTCCGGAAACTCATTCTTTTTAAGTTTAATGCCAGAACCATTTTCCTAGCAAAAAATTGTGACACTCCATGCTGGCTTCCGGCCACTGGGGCTTTATAGTCACACTTCTTGTAAGTGGTGTTGCAGGGATATGAAAATCCTGGGAAAGAGTCCTGAGAAAGGAACCAAAGCCTGAAAATGTGGGGTTTGCCTGTCAGTAATGGAATCATTGTGTGAATGTACGCACACACACACACACACAGGATGAGCATTTATCTTTTCATTCATTGTTATTGTTTCTACACATTTCATGTTGCAAGATAAAGAAAGGAGAAAAGGGCTCTGGCAGCATTGCAAAAAAATGGTAGGAATCTGTATATTGACTCTTCTTTGATTGAGAGAGAGAGAGAGAGAGAGAGAGAGAGAGAGAGAGAGAGAGAAACATTGATTTGTTGTTCCACTTATTTATGCATCCACTGGTTGATTCTTATATGTGCCCTAACTAGGGATTGAGCCTGCAACATCAGCGTATCAGAATGACACTCTGAGTGGCCTGGCCAAAGCCTGTATTGAATCTTCATGGCATAGAGAAAGATGGGTCATAAAAAGTAGGCCAGCTAATACAGAAAAAGAGATAAATAATATGTGGTCTATATTTTGACCCATTGTACCCATTTATATACAGTTTTGACTTCTCTATGAATCACTAGAAGGATAAGACCAGGCCCCCAAAATAAAGATTCTTTTTGAGTCATTCAGATATTTCAACACATTTTGAAAGGGGAGCCTACTAAGTACATTCCAAGTGGCCTATGAAATAGCAGAATAAGAAAACAAGGTACTTGTGAAACATACAAGCCTCCGATCATGGTCTGGCTTTGATAACTAAAAGGCAAAGAAAAACAGCTGAACTAGTTCTCTCTTGGGCAACGGGTTTGTTTGTCCAGCCTCACATGAGTCAGAGTCAATGGCCCTAGTGGTTTTGAATGACTTGAAACAATTTCCCACAGTTGAGCAAGCTCTGATAAATGTGTTTTATATGTTGCATATCTTCCCAATTTATTTCTAAGTCAACCTCAAGTATCACCTAGAGCTTTCTTCCTGTCTTCAGTAGCTTCAGACAAAGTCAGAGGTCAAATAATAGGAGAGATCGCTAAAAAGCTGGAGCTATGAAAGGTGGTGATGGTGGTGTGATGGAAGTGGAGGTGGCAGTGATGGAATCCATTAGTTGGGAAGAGGGCAAGGAACTGAACAGTGATTTCTCATACTTTTCTCCCATGGAACCAATTTCATAAAAAGAAGGCTTTTCTTTAACCTCCCAAATCGCATGGTCTTTCCAAGACAGGAGGAAAACAACACTCAATGTCCCTTCCCCATGTAAGTACAGCAAATCGCCTGCCACATTAGACTTAGGGAACAAAGGGGCAAATCAATATTCAAAATAGAGCCCTGAGAGAATGGAGAAAAATCAATAAACCAAGCAGCCAGGAGTAAGAGGTCAACCACTGAGGACTTCAATATGATTCTCAGAACCGTCCAATCACCCAATGGACATATAGTCAAGGGCTGAATGTAGCCAGGCTTCACCAGAATTCTCATATTATCTCCCTGCGACCCACTTCTAATGATAAATGTCTGTGCTCCCTTTCCATTCTCCCACAGGCACTGTGTATCTGGAATGGGCATGGGCAGAGGAGCCCCAGAGCCACCTGCCAGCGGAGAAATGGATGACAATTCCCTCTCCCCAGAGGCTTGTTATGAGTGTAAGATCAACGGTTACCCGAAACGGGGCAGGAAACGGAGAAGCGCCAATGACACAGACGCCTCCCCCGTCGAGGTGGGTACAGAGTGGTGGCTGCTGATGTCTCCTATTGCAGAAGGGCCTTCCAGGTCCCTGTGGTTTCCTCTAAGGATGCTCCACGGTGAGCAAAGGCTCCCCGGGGAAAAAATCCAGACATTCCCCAAGCTCTAGGCTGCATTTTATAAGAGTCTGTGGGGCTCTCTGGACTTTTTTTGCTGCTTTTAGGGAGCGGCCATTCGAGGGTTTTCACGTACTTGCTCATTTCCTCTGTCTCGCCAAAAAGAAAGTCAAACACCCACCCAAAGTCTGCTGAAAGGACAAGGTCTGAACCAGGACAGCCAGTGGGCAGAACAGTGAAGTGACATAGTGCTTCCTACACAGCGATGCCAAGTTCTGAAGCTAGAGGCTGCTCTCCTGAAAAGAGCCATGTGGAGTGTGAGGGAACTTGGATTCTAGACAAGAACAACATGGAGCTCAGTCAGCCTGGTGTTCTTTGCCTACGGCTGCCGCAGCCTTTCAGTCAACTCAGAAACGCACAGATATTCACCCAGACCTCTGGCTCCTGGCCCTGAGAATCTAGCACATCTGGTCCCAGAGAGGCAAGCAAGAAGCCAGGTGCAAAGCATGGACTATTAGCAGATCATCAGAGTCAGGAAGTAGGTTCATAGGTGTGTCCTTCAGAGGGAACGGTTTTGCATCCGTGAACAAAATTGAAATAGACTGGTTCTTTCTTAAGCGTCAGTGCTGTAATGCGTCCGCTGTGGTTTAGGAAATGAGATAATCTTTAGAAAGAAAATAATCTATTAAAACAGCGGTTCTCAGATTTCAGTGTGCATCTGAATGATCTTGGAGGCTTGTTAAAATGGATTTCTAGGAGACACCCCCAGGGCTTCTGATTCAGCCACCCAAGGGTGGCACTGAGAATTTGTATTTCTAAAAGATTCCCAGGTGATGCTGAGGCTGCTGGTCCAGGGACCACACTTGGAGATGCATCATATTAAAATACCTCAAATACAAGTGATTTCAGCCTGACCTTCTTCTTGACACAAGTTTAATATTTTAATATTATAAATATGTGCCAACTTAACACATCTGTGGTTTTTAAAAAATGTGTTTTATGAATATGCTTTTTCAATCTAGTTTATACAACCTGCTGCTTTTTCAATTAGTTTATACAACCTGAGAAGAAAGTTGTATCAGTGTGAGAATCACATCACTTTTCCTTTATAGTGGGAAACAAGGGCCTTATCTACGGTTTATTTCACACACTGCATGTGTCTTTTCAGGATCAGCCAGAGAAAGAAACCAATGTGAGTCTTGCAAGTTGGGATGCTGAGAAGATAGCCGTGTTCGCTTTCAATATTTCCCACATCAGCAACAAGCTCCGAATCCTAGAACTCCTTCCAGCTCTTACAACTCTAACGAATCACAACAGATACTTGATTGAATCTGGGAATGAAAATGGCTTCTTTAAAATCAACCAAAAGGAAGGGATCAGCTACCTCCACTTCACGAAGAAGAAGCCAGCAGCTGGAACCTATTCATTACAAATCAGCAGCACTCCACTGTATAAGAAGAAAGAACTGAACCAGCTAGAAGACAAATATGACAAAGACTACCTCAGTGGTGAACTGGGTGATAATTTGAAGATGAAAATTCAGATTTTGCTTCATTAATTCACCATTCAGAGACCCAATAATTAAAAACCAAAGATAGATAGGTAGAACTGAATTCCACCCCCCTCCCCGTCAGAATTTTATATCATAGGTACAATCTTTCACCACATCAATTTCTATAAATAAGCACTATTCTTGTATGACCAAAGCAAGGTACAGGAGACTACCCTAGTTCAAAACAACCACTTTCTCAGGCTTCTCATGTGTGTAGCTAAGATACCTTGACACATGTGTTGATTCTTGAAAACTGGGATGTGTATTTCCACTGGGGGCTGGCCATCCACGCTCACGTGCCATCCTTCTAGCAGACATATAGGAATGTGCTTTCAATTGTTGGACTTCTATTTTTTTCAGATTTTAAAACTTTGCTTCTCCAAATAAAAGTACTAGGTTGGCCATTTCTAATATCTACTTGGTGCTAGTAAATTCTCAAACTAGATTCATAAATGCACTGTAATATTTACACAACTTAGAAACCAAATTCCAAGTATTCAGTTCAAATACTTCATTAATTTCAATCAACCAAAGTTAGTTCAGTAGCTTATCTCAGTTATGAGTATAATACATTACATGTAAATTAAGTGTGTGTATACTGTAATCGTGCTATTTTTATCATTGAAACATTTATAAACTAGAATAATAATACCCTTAACGTGAGGGTTTGTAATGGTGCTTATTAAGACCAAAGACTTGTTAAATGTGTACACCAAGTGGTATTGAAATTTCTGTGACTGGCTCGCACGTGCATGGAGGTCTGGGAGGACCAAGAAACAGCCTCAGCAGCCGGAACATCACCAGTGCATCCTTCATCACACCTGTGCCGTCTGCCAAGATGATCCTTGGTCATTCAGGTCCACAAGGGGTCCATGTCATAAATGTCACAATAAAACAGTCTCTTCTTTTTTTAGTGTACCCCTTGATTTTGTGTTCTTGCATGGATGTGGGATTGGAGGGGCCGTTCTGGAGGCTAAAGTCTCCTGAATTTGAATTATCGTGGGTCTGTAACGTACAGCTTCTAAAGGTGCCAAATGTATAACCACTATAAGCAAACTTAACATATTTGAGTAACTTCTTTCATAATTCAGTAAAGACAGCAGTGTTATTTCTCACCAGTGAGATTTAGATGGGAGCATCATTTCTAAAGCATGACCTAATTACTCTGGTGACTTAAACTACTAGATTTAAGTGCTTTAAAAATCTCAAGTTTAGTCATTGTCTTAGAGCACATGCATTTCATTACAAAAGATTTATCATGCCCTTTTCCTCAAATATATACACAGTGTTAGCAAGCCTTCGGTCTTCCATCCTTCTTTTCCCCCTAAACATCTGTTGTTAGTACTAGTCTAATTACTAAGGGATAATTCCAAATTGAATCCAATTGAAGGCTATTAATCTTGTTTTCTGAATGTCATGATTTGAAAATGCCATTTTATTTTAAGTGTAATATTGAATAGTTAACAACTAAGCTCATTCAAATGATATGAAATGATTTTTAAAATACCGGGAAGGTCAATGGTAGTGAATGAGATTTCCGCAAGAAGGGAGAAGAAACTGTACAGGACTCAGACAAATCCTCTCAAAACCTGCGGACAGCTAAAGAAGATGGAACAGGCATGTCCCAGAAGACAAAACCAGGATCATTGGGAGTGCCATTCGGTTTAGCACTTACCTATCTCGTTCTGGAGCTACCCTCTGAGACAATGGGTTTCCTTGCAATGTGGTGACATCCCTATCACTAGCTGGATGGTTTCAGTATAGGCATAATGTTGGCCAATGGATGAGGATGCTTCTATCTGAACATTTTTTAAAAATATATTTTTATTTTTTAAAATATATTTTTATTGATTTCAGAGAGGAAGGGAGAGGGGGAGAGTTAGAAACATCAATGATGAGAGAATCATTGACCAGCTGCCTCTTGCACTCCCCACCAGAATCAAACCTGGGACCCTTTAGTCTGCAGGTCAACGCTCTATCCATTGAGCTAAACCGGCTAGGGCTTCCTGAACATTTGAAAGAATTTTTCATCTCTCTGATTTTGCCATCCAAAAAACCTTGCTCAGAATAGGTGCTCAATAGAGATGAGTTGAATAACTATTTTGGAAAGGATTCGTATCTTGGTTAGGAAGTTAAATTTATGACTCAAAGTTTCCTTCTAATTCTGCGCCTATGGCTCTGTGATGGAAGTGTGCTAAAATTATTAGGGAAGAATATATAGCATATGGTAAATGACAGTTTGCATATACGGAAAATATCTTTGGTAATTTAACCAGAACTGTATTATATTCAATAACGGATTTTCTTTCTAACAAACAACAGAAGAAAATAGAGTTGGCACATAGTAGATCACTTTGATATTTTTAATAGTCTCAGTCTGGATTTTATTTATTTCAGAGCCAACAATTTTCAACAGCATATTTTCCATGTTTCTGACTGTAACAAAACATTTTCCTCGTTGTTCCATTGTACATATTCCTCTTGTTGGAACCATCTTCATCCAGAGATGGTTAAACCTGTACCTTTTAATTGTTTGTGACCTTTCAATTTTACTTCCAATGATTGAAGAACTCGGTTTTGTAAATTGCTCAGAAGCTTGAGAACGACTTGTCTCTACCCCTAGCCCATTTCATTTGCCAATAATTACTTTGTAAGTAGGGTTGAAGTGAACTCAGCTGGCCTTGTGAAATGTTAAACTTGCACAAACAACTACATTTTTATTCAACAAATAGCACTTTACTCAGCCAAAATTGCTTTGGACATTGCCATTACAAATACTGTTAAACTTCAGAACTCATGTTTGTAAATTAGATGAGCCAAAATAAAAGACAATTAAGTTGATACTATATTATATACTTAAAAGTCATATACCTGTAAAGTCTTAGAGATTTTAAAATCACTGTCAGCTTTGTCCATAGAATGTACTTTATTCTGATTTAACTATAATTCTTAGAGGTATATTAGAAATGTGATTAGTAAATGATTTAAGGGCATTGTTTTTAAATGCTAGCAGATTATTATTGGGAGAGAGATTTGTTTTCACATATATAGCTGACGACAGTTATTTCCCTCTTGCCAATTTTTTTCTTTATTGATTAAGGTATTACATATGTGTCCTTATCCCCCCATTGCCCTCCCACACCCCACTCGTGCCCTCATCCCACTCCCTTGTCTGTGTCCATTGGATAGACTTATATGTATGCATACAAGTCCTTTGGTTGATCTCTCCCCTTTCCTCCTCCCTCCCCTACCTTCCCTCTGAGGTTTGACAGTCTGATCAATGCTTGCCAATTTTAAATAACACTTTGTTTTAAAAAAGTGGGGGGAAGGATAACTAATTTACTTCATTAAACTTGTGAGACCCAATGTGAGCCGAACTATGTATTGTTAAGAAAGGATTCTCAGTATTCTTCTGAGAATTAGGAACAGGAAGGCTGTGAATTTGATCTTGCAAATTTCCGTGTATCCATGACTGGGTTCACTTACAGGGTTGGGTCTCAACGAAAGGTTCTGACATTCTCAAAAATGTCTGTGTAAACATGAGGGTCTTGTGCATTTGACATCCGACATACATTTGGCAGGTCCTGGCAATATCACAGAATTTGTTATTTCAACTAACTGCTAATGATTCCAAAATGGCTTTTTTGGCAAAAAAATCAGAAACCTCCTTTTAGGACACGGGCTGTTTTGCATCCTTGATTTCAGCCTGAATTATGACCCTTGCAAATGGACTTCAGTTCCATTTTTTACCCCTGGAAAGTGGAAGGCGCATCCTTTTTAACTGAATGAACTCAGTGGAGCTCAACTCCATGCTCTCTGTCCATTGATATTTTTGTTCCGTGTAAAGGAATACTCATTGTTATTTTTGATCCCCATGACTTCTCCCATTTCATGAATAAAGGCAGCAGTAACCTCTCTCTGCTCCCTTTGGCCTCTTAAGGGTTGGGTATAATGTCAGCTGGCACAAAGAACTACATTTTTATTCAACAAATAGCACTTTACTCAGCCAAAATTGCTTTGGACATTGCCAATACTGTTAATTTTTTACTGTTGTATTTCTGAAATCCTAGCTCAGGTTCGAAGTTAAGCAGCACCAAGGTAGAAAAGGTTAGCAGAAAGCAGCTGCTCTGTTCAGCAGGTCCTGGGTCATGTCCATACCCCACCTGATGCGGGCTTCACAGTTGCGCGGCGAGCCGTAGAAATCAGAACTGGTCTGGTTCTCTGGGGGGAAGACTGAAATCAAACCTGAATGATTCCGCTATTGCTTCCCCTGGAAATAGAGACATCTGAAAACCTCCTGATGGTAATCACTGATCCTGTGGAGCCCACCAGCTATTGAGAGAAAGAGTTCACAGGCCTGTGTTGTTGTGTCTGCGTGTCAGCTTGCTCTGGGCGCCCCCAACAGCTCTGCCAGGTAAAAGGCCAGACCTGTCCTGAAAGATTAATGGGACCTTGACACGTCAGGATGTCAAAGCCTGGCAGGCTGGATTGGGTTGGTGTCTCTGTGTTTTTGTTGCTGCATGAAATCACGGTCATGTGTTGTTCAGCCTTTCTGTCTTCAGTTGCTCCTCATTATGCCCCTTCAGCATGTTCACTGCACCTCTCCAGGCCAGTCCTGTGATCCAACTCCAGTGATCCCAGGTAGGGGGACAAGCTCCTCCAGGGCCTGCTGCTTCCTGCACGTTTGTAGATTGACCACAGCAGGCTCACTTGTGGGTCCTTCACAGAAATCAGTGGGCCCAAGAGTCCGTCTGCTGCAGAGCCAGCTTCCCAGGAGCACATGGCTCCCCATCATGCCCAGTGGGTCCAACCCCACCCATACTGGCCCCACATCCCCTGGGAAAGGGCATGGAAGTGGACCATCATTCTTAAAGGCTGATGCTGTCAGTCTCAAGTTTTTATTTTCTCAGGATCTGTGATTCTTGGTTCACAGAATTTTGACTTCTTGTCTTATAAGAAAGTTTGCTGAGAGTTCAGTCGGGTCCTGAGGTCCTCAGGCACCCTTGGTCCAGAATCCCGACTCTGCAGGAAATCTGAGGTCAGAAAGCTCTGTCCAGCCCTGATTCCCTAAGTTATTCAGCCAGGGCAACTGGATGTTTCTGAGTCTTGTTTTCCTTCTCAGTATTTTAGGGTTAATGATAATACCTTCCCTAGATGATCACAGGGATCACTATTGCCTGCGATAGATGACAGATATATAGATACTTAAAAATCTAACACCTCTAGTTTAAAAATCACTGTGAACAGTGTTCCTCTGAAGCTCACCTCCATCCTGGGTAATTATAATCTTCACTAGGGGCCCGGTGCATGAAATTTGTGCACTGGGGGAGAGGGGCAGAGGTCCTCAGCCCAGCCTGCCCCCTCTTACATATTGGGAGCCCTCAGGGGGTGTTTACTGATGGCTTAGGCCTGCTCCCTATCCCCTTGGGGAGCGGGCCTAAGCCACAGTTTGGCCTCCCTTTGTGGGAGGCTACCAAGATAATCAGGAGAAGCCACCAGCCCTATCACCCCACTGCTGCAGCCACTACCAGTCACTGCAGCCACCCAGGTGTTTTCATCAACACGCACTCCAGTCCCTTCACCATGAAAAAAATGACAACTTTCTTTAGACATTTTTAAGATGTGTCTTTCATAAGATATGGGATTTCTTTTTTTCTTTTTTTATCCTCACCTCAGGATATGTTTCCATTGACTTTTAGAGAATGTGGAAGAGAAAGGAAAAACAGAGAGAAACATCAAAGTGAGAGGAACACTTTGATTGGTTGCCTCCTGCATATGCCCTGACCTGGGCCCCAGCCAAGGAGGAGCCTGCAACCTAGGTACATGCCCTTGGTCAGAATTGAACCCAAACCCTGCAGTCAGCAGGCTGAGGCAGGGTATCACATTTCTTAGCCCTCCAGCAGTGGACCTTCATTTCTTTTCTCCAGGAGTGTGGTGAAAAAACCCTAGATCACCTTTAGGGATTCTTATTACCCAAGTTACTAAGAATATTATCAGTGGCATACAGGGAGCTTAGCCAATGAGGAGTAAGAAAATGTGTTTTCTCTGTAGTTCACTCCGATCACCAGCTCCACCCCTGCCTCTCCAATCCTAGCTGCACCACTCCCTGCCCAGGCCTATAAGCTCTGGCCGAGGCTGTAGGCCTGGGCATGGGACCCTAAACCCCTCCAATTGCTGGCTTCACAGAGCCCAGGCCTCTGCAATCACTGGCTCTGATCCTGCCCCCTGTCATCGCCGGCTCTGCCCTTGCCCCACTCGCAGCCTCTGGCCAAGGCTGCAGGCCTGGGCAGGGGACCTCCAGATCCCTGCTTTGCCAGCCCCACCAGTGCCCAGACCCCTGCAATCACAGGCTCTGCTCCTGCCCCTCCAATCACTGACTCTGTGGAGCCCAGGCCCCTGCATTCTTCGGCCTTGCCCCTGCCCAGGACTGAGGTCTCTGGCCCAGGCCTTCTGCCTGGGTAGGCACCCTCACGCCCCTTCAATCACTGGCTCTGTCCCTGCCCCCTCTGATCACTGGCTCTACCCTTGCATATGCCTAAGGCCTCTGGCAAAGGCCTCTGGCCTGGGCAGAGGACCCCCAACCCCATCTTATCACCTGTTGCACCCTGTGGATCTCCTGCCTTTCCACCACCTGCCTGGCTAACAGGTCTGACCACTTCAGTGGCGAGGCTGAGCCAGACTGAGCGCCTCTATCTTTTGGCCATGGGAGCGGCCATCTTTGTCACAGAGTGATGCCTAATTTGCATATTACTCTTTTATTAGATAGGATTGTGCATGAGTGCTGGTGTCTTGCCAAAGGTCTCTCTCCTTAAAGAGGTATGACTGAGACTAAAAGCCCTAAACCTTCTGATGACATAACACTTACTCATTTCACTGTGCATGTCCAAAGAACAAATAAAATACAATACATGAGAGCAAAATAGGAACCTGTGAAGCTACAACTACACTTGTGAGTTAAGATCCAGACTCGTCTCTGCTCTTCCAGCTACAGAGTGAACACAAAGGAAAGAATTGAGCCGCACCTTGCTCAGCCCTCTTGCTCCCTCTCCCCTTTTTCACTCAGTAAATGCTTGTCACTGCTGCCTCCTCAGTGTCATTTGAGAGGTCTGGTGGCAAGAATCTGCTTTGTCCTCATAGCTACATTGCCCAGCTCAGTGCCTGGCACACAGTAGGCACTGAGTATGTGTTGAATGGATCAATGATTGAGGTTGGAAGAAGTAAAAATACAAGTGAAAATAGGAAAAACCCATACAGAAGAGTAAACCATTTCTTCTCTCTGTTGTGTGACTTCTTCCTCTCCTCCCGTTTGTTTTTCTCAACAAATATTTTTGTGCACCTTCCTTGTGCCACCTGCATGAAGCACTAAGGACAAAGTCGAAAGAAACCAGGTTTCTACCTACAGGAATTTTAAAACAAGGGGTGCCGAGCAGTCTCTCCCAGTTGTATCTTTGGTGGGAACGTGGGTACGCTTGGCAGGCTTCTCCTGGAGGAGGCAGGGTTAGGTGTCCTCACATCCCACCATCCTAGGAGACAGGGGCAAGATATGGCTCTGGAGTATATTCACCTTTGACATCAAAAAGACCCATGTCTAGATCTTTATGAATCATCAAAATTAGAAACAGCATTCTACCTCACATAAGTGCTGAAACATGGCAATTTTCAGTGGTGAATGCACTTCTAGAGTTAGATTCCTGTGTTTAAATGAAACTTACCCTAATTAAATTTAACATATAAAATATAAGCAGAGCTAGACAGCCTGGGGTTTCTACTCAGTGCCTCCAAAACAATTTTTATTGAAATTATAACTGAAAGGTCCTTTAGACTTTCATTGATTCTACAAATGTAAGACAAATATAATGTCTAAAGTTAATTTTAAATGTTGACACAAACCCTAAGCCCATGGTTCTTAAATAAGGGTGTTATAAACACATGCCAAATGATGAAGTTAGAAATATTTTCATAGTATTAACATAAGGCAGAAACTGACTAGATGCTCACCGACCCTACTTTTCACTCTCAGGCCCATAAAAGGACATTCCCTAACTTCGTCTGCAGTCAGACTACAGTTGGGTGATGGATTCTAACCACTAATATGTCAGGAGAAGTGCTATATGCCATTTCCAGGTCTAGCAAAAAAAAAAAAAAAGTACATTGCCTCCTCCGGGTAGCTCAGTTGGTTAGCATGTTGCCCCCATACGCCAAGGTTTCTTGTTTGATCCTCAATCAGGGCGCATGTAGAAATCAACCATGAGTGCATAAATGGGTGGAGCAACAAATCGACATTTCTCTCTGCCCCTCTCTCAAGTCAATCATCCACACTCACAAGGAATAGACTTTATTGTATATTAGTCACTGATATTTTAGAATTATTTGTTATATATCTGTTATATTTATACATTTATAGATGGATGGATAGATAGATAGATAGATAGATAGATAGATAGATAGATAGATAGATAGATATTTGTCTAGGCTGTCTAGAGTCATTATACTAGGGTAGTTCATATAGAGCCACTTTTTTAACTACAAAGAATCCACATCAACCTTAGCAGCACATTAGAATGACTCAGGGAACTTTTGAAAACTCCCGCGTCTGGGTTGCTCCTCTGAACCATTGATTTAGAATCTCTGGAGTTGAGGCCCAGCCACGGTCAGTGTTGAGAGCTCTCCAGGGGATTCCAGCTTGCAGTCAAGGCCGAAACCCCTGCTCTCAGTCTCAGGCCTGTTGTGAACAGCCACTTGGGGAAATTCACCCCGTAGTTCTGAGATACATTCCACCGCTGCTAACACTGCTGGTCTGTATGTCATTGCATTATCACAATCACATGAACCTTGACATTTTCTGACTCTGCAAACTGTGTCTTTTCATTGAAGTTTGGGGTATAGTATCAGTAGGGAGCAATCAAGACGCAGTGAGGCGTGGATGTCGCCAGGTGGTTGCCTAGACTCATTGACCTACCCCGTCACCGTCATGCACACTAGCCTTTCGGCAAGATTGTGATTTTTGCCTCCAGACTGGGTAGTTCTCAGTCTCAGGGAGCCAACATCTCTAATGTGAAGTCTGTTCATAGGAAAACATTGGGGAAGCTCCTAAAAAATATCTAAATCAGAACTATGGTCCAGTTAACTCCAATGTCCTCATTCCACCTCACAAAATTGAAAAAGGTAAATTTGTTCTTCTGAAGTGATAGTTCTCTGGAGTAAAAATGGAAATTATCTTTTCCAGAAAGTATCAGTTTCTGCTAAGAATGTGCAAGTTAATACAGTGGGTTACAGGGCCAGGCCACCACCCAGTCCCTGACCTGACTCCAGGTTCTGTCACTGGGCCTTGCGACACTGGAATGATACAATGCCTATTTACCAGGAATGGCACCGCACTCTGGTACCTAAAATTTAAGCCTCTAATATGCCTTCCAAGGAGTTTTGTTGTTGTTGTTCAGAAAACCACAAAAGAAAAACTGAAGATGAAACAAGAACTACAGAAAAGTGGGATGTTGCCGCCAATATGAGAGTCAGAAAAAGGAACTTTAAAATATATTTTGAATAAGCATGCTCAACTGCATTTCCACGTACTTCATTTGTGAAGGATTATCTGATCACAGAGGACAAAAACAATGTGATATGAAAAAATAACTCCAAATACAAATAAGTTTAAGTGTTTTATTACATTCAATGCATATAATAAATATCCTATTTGAAATATAAAGAAAGACATCCATTTCAATCAAATGGGGCCTCAAAAAAGGTTTGCCTCCTAATGGGTATTTATTCTTTATATAATATCATCAGAATATTTTTCAGAAGAGGTTAGGAATTATATTTATATGCAAAAAGCATGTCAAATACTATCAGACTTGAAAGGAACTTCAACTGCCTCTTCAATAGTGGAGAACAGATTCTGTGTGATATTTTTTAAATAAGCTAAACTGACTTGAGATAATCCATCATTTCTTCATTGCTCTTATTCTTTAAATATGTGTCCTCTTTTTAAAAACACATTGACATAATTCCCAAAGACTCAACATACCAACCTGATGAGATGGTTGATCCTCATCAACTTAATATTTTATCCTGGGCTGAAATGCTTAGCAACACCTCCCAACTTTGAGATTTCATCATACATCTCGTGTCTATAGCTTGTTTTTAAAATATGAGGCAAGGCCACCTCCAGCATGGCCCCCTCACAGTCTGTTCCCAAAGACCTCAATAATCTGCCCCTCCCTTCCTTGTCTGGCTTCTGCTCCACTGGTTACAAACCACAAAAGGACTTTGATCCAAATAAATACACCCATTTACTCACTGACTGAGGAATAAGTTTACACAAAAATACGCTTTATAGGATAGGGGTTTGGGAAGCAGAGGGAATTGGACCAGCAGGAGAAGGTCTTGGAGGAACAGAATGAAGAGGTTATGAATTACATTTATATGCAAAAAGCATGTCAAACACTATCAGACTTGAAAGGAACTTCAACTGCCTCTTCAATAGTGGAGAGTTTTTGTCCACATGAAGTACGTGGGGTGGGTGGTGGTGGCCCAAGAGGGGAAATCATCAAACAGGTGGCAAAGGAAGCTAGTTTTGCTTGTTTTAAACTGAGATAGTTATGCTTTTGGTATATATTTATTGAGACTTTCTCTGTGTTTTGCACTGTGCTAAGCTTTATGGCAAATGCAGAAGGGGTCTGCAACATTAAAGCACTATGCAAGGGCTTTAAAATCTAGTGACAAGATGAACACACATGAAGCCACTGCATGGGGTGCTTGTATACACACACACACACACACACACACACACACACACACACGTTACAGAGAAAACGTGGTTTCTACAATGTCTCACGAACTTCAGTAGTATCTTATTTATATCTCATAACCATTCTTCAGAGTTAGGTACTGTTAACCCCTTCTTATCAATGGAGAGTCTGAGGCCCAGGGGAGGTAAGCAATCATCCCAACATCACACAGCTTACAAGTGGCAGAGATGGATTCAGTCCTAAATTATCTAACTCTGTTTTCATCAGGGAAGATCTCACTGGTTCAGTCTAATAAAAGTTTATTTCCTGCCTGAAGTCTACAGACGTTCCTGACTGGCCTTCCCGGGAGGTTATTGTTCAGGTGAAAACTTGGGAATCCAGGCCCCTTCCCTCCTGAAGCTCTGCTATCCTCAATGCCTGGCATCCAAGCTTGAAGATGAAGAGGGAGGTGAGTGATGATGGCACCGGAGATACTTCAACAACCCACTCCAAACGCACTACAGATCACTTTCCCTTCACGGACCATAGTTTTCTTGGGAAATGGAGTGGCGGGTAGCTGTGTCCCAGAAACAACCTGCCCTGGTGGAAGGAGAGAGAATACCTTTGGCTGCCACCTACCTCTCTCCCTGCCACAAACCCCAAAGCCGCTCAGTGTCACACTTCTGGGCTCTATGAGAGAAAGCTAAATTTTGTGGCGCTACATTACAGTTCCTGAAAGAAGCTCAGAGGAGTGGGAGGGCAGACGTTTGGAGTGGAAGGAAGGGACCTGAGTAGGTGCTGAAAGTGGGTGAGGAAGACATTCTGGCTGAGAAGAACCAGAGTAAACATGCAAAGCTGGGAAGGGAAGGCTGCACCATGGCTGTGCTACACGACCTAGTCACAAGGTGAACCACACGCAGTGGCATCTGTCTCAGACCAAGCTTCCAGGGGAGGACAGCTCTTAGAAAAGTAGGGCGTATAGGGACCTGGCCGTAAGTCCTATGAGCTCAGTTGGTTAGAATGGTGTCCTGATGTACCAAGGTTGCGGGTTCTATCACTGATCAGAGCACATACAAGAATCAACCTAGGAGTGCATAAGTAAGTGGAACAGCAAATTGATATGTCTTTCTCTCTCCCTCTCTCTTACTCTCCCTTTAAATCAAAAAAATAAAGTAGGACTCATAAGTACTTTCCAGCTGATGCAGGCTGTATGCTTCCCAGGGACTTCTCAAAATGTAAACTCACGTAGGCCAGGGACCATGTTTTGCATGTTGTCTTTTGCTATTCAGCATCCAGAACCTAGCAATGACTCAGAAATGATGAACTGTGAACGTTCTATGGACAAGGGTGGGCTTTTGAAAAATGCACCAAGGGGTGGCTCTCCAAGGCCTTCCAGTTTCATTGTCAGCCATGGGGCTTTTCCTTACCTAAAAGGAGTTGTAAAGTCCTTGACTCTTGTAACTTGTATCTTTCCCACAAAAGAAGCCCTAAAAGTTGGTAAGGGCATATATAGCCGAGGTGGTGAAAGCATTTCTATCAGGGATGCAGGTGAAAACTTCTTGGAGATGTGGCAGCCATGCTGGGCTGTTTTATAGAGAGAACATCATGTTAAGGGCGCTGACGTGGGCAAGCACAGAGTGGGCAGTAGGGCCAGTTGGCAGGTACGGCCTGGAAAGCGAGGAGCAGGGTCATGAGGTTGTGGTCACTGAGAGGCTAGAATGCCTGCCCAGACCAGTTTGAATACAGGGGCTGTTGAGAGAGTGCTAACCCAGCAGGAGTGCACAGGATTGTCTCAGGTAGTGGGACAGATCAGGCCCTTTTCCATCCTCATTTACTACTACTTGGCCACTCGGCCAAGGGCCCTGATCTCCATGGGCATTTAGAATGATGTCTCAGGCACTTGTTGAAGGAATGAGCTCCTGCAGGAGTGCAGGTGCCAGGCCTCAGCCCAGGGGAGGGAGGGAGTGGATTCAAGACACAGTGAGAGGAGCGTCCTGTTCCCTGCAGTTCTGTTGAGTGACCTAAGAAAAGTCTCCTCTCTCCATTCTTTGCGCCTTCTACCCAGTCGCAATGCACTCCTTCTCTTGCCTTCTAATTGTAAACTTTCTACTCCCCTGGTTCTGGAGGATGGCTGTTTAGCTTTATAGTTGTAGTTTTAATGTGGTTGTAGGAGGCAGCACATTCAGGTATAAACCTTATGCCACCATCTTGGTTCTCTAAAGTAATAACTTTTGAGCTTATAAAAGACCACCTGGACCAAAGGCGCAGGCAGTGGATCTGGGCAAGTTGATGAGGCTTCTGGGCTTCAGCTGGCACCGCTGGGAAAGAAAGTGGTAGGGTTCTGCCTTAAGGCTTCCCTGGGTGACCTCCCACATCCACCTGCCCCCTTCTCCCTCCTCCAAGCCCCTCCCCTGTGCTTCCAGCATCAGATTCCATGGGAATCAATGACTTAGATGGCCCATCCCATGTCACTTTCCATTCTTCTGGTTTCTTTAAGAGACACAGAAAAGCTCCTGGTAAAAATATGGAACCCAAGGTTTGCTAATGGGTCACGTCCACCCCAATGTGAATCCCTTTTTGAGAGAACTGACAAAGGACCCTGTGCTCTGAGATTCGAGAAGTTCTACAGCTAAATCCCAGGCTGAGGTCTTGTACATTTAGAAAGATCTTTCCAACTTGCAAAGTGTTGTTACATGGGCATGTTCTCCCCTACAGTGAGGGTGATAAACAACCCGATGAGCCTCGCGTCTGGCTGCTGCATGTTCCAAGGGAGGGGAGGCCTTCCTGACCACGGGAGGTGCCCCACACCCTGTATCCATCCCTTTCTCACAACCATCAGACCCCCAGGGAGTGCTGGAGAGGATGAGCTAGTGCTCAAGGCTCCCAAGTCTGGGCAAGCCCCAGGCCACCTCCTCTGCCTCCCGACCACAGCCAGCTCAGAGGAGAAATGCTCCCAGCTCAGATCTGGGTCTGGAACCAGAGTCTCAGGAGAAGGGCCAAGCAAATTGGGTCAGACTTCTTTGCTGGGATGGGAGATTCCTTGGAGTGACTGGGTATGTGTCAGCTGCTAAAAGATTCCACTCTCCTTTCCCAGCTCCTAAGACGCCGCCCTCCCCATAGGGAGTGTCCGCTGCCAAGGAGCGCTGCTCTGCCCTCTGGCTGCTGTGGCACGCGTGCTCAATAATAATGAGCATCGTTTATGGGGCCCTTAGAATGTGCCAGGCAGCGTGCTAACCACTTTGCAAATGTAGCCGATTCACCGGCTCAGGATGTGAAATGAGCTCACATTCGCGCAAGTGAACATATAATGCCTGTGCATCGCGTTATGTCTGTGTAAGAGGCCCAAGGCCCCAGGAAGGCTTCGTCTGTCCAAAGGGTCAGTTTAGGTGAGTACAGCCTTAAGGCATAGAACCCCAATGTTACCTCGTCAGCCAAGGAGCCTCATCCTTTTTGGCTTTGGTCTCGGCTGTCAGTGCTCACTGTTGGGATTCTACAAAACCTGCCTAGAGACAGTCCCTTGATGAAATCAATGGCCTGGTGTCTGTGGTGGCCTCTCCAGGAACTCGACCCTTCCAAACAGGCATTTCCAGCAATGGCAACAAGTCCAAAGCACTACTGATGTCAGAAATGCACCTGCTCTGCTCCACTGTCCTCTGTCCATGTCACCCAAAGGCAAGGCCCTTAGGCAAGCACCAAGTGCTAGGGCTCAGCTCTTAATACACAGAGCTCTGAGTTCCCAGAGTTATTTTTTTCCAATTCAGCTAACCACCATGATTTCTATGCCTGGCAGTGGTGTGGAAGGGACTGCCTCTCCATACATAACAACAACCCTATTTCCATGACCAAACGTGCTTTACAAGCAATCTCCCCCCTTATTTGTGGACTATCTTTTTAAATTCTCACACCCCTTTGTATCATCAGCTTCATTTCACAACTGAGAAAATAGTTAAATGATGTAAAAGGAATCACTCAAGATCACACAGCAAATAAATGGTAGGACTGGGATTTAAACCCACATCTCCATCTCACTAAAGTGCTTGTGGTTGGGGTGTCCATCCAAGACAAAGTCCAGGGAAGAGGCTCCTTAAGTAAGTAAATGTATTTCTTTATGGAGCCCTAGACCTGGGGGAAATGAAGAAAAGGCTGTGAAACTGAAAGCCCCCATCTAAGCTGCATTGGAGGAGACGAACAGCGAGTAGTTGGTGGGTAGCTAGGACATGTTACCACATGCTGGGTGTGGCAGTTTGGAACACGTGTTGGTGTCGGACTGTGGGCTGGCCTGACTCTCTTGCTAGGCCAACAGTCTGAGTTGAGAAAGACCCAGAAGGGTAAATGTGAGAGAACCTAAAGGCTTATGTGCCAGCTATGAGCCTGTGTTCATTCCTTTTTTGTTGTTGTTGTTTTGTTTTGTTTTTGCCTCAAACTCAGCACTAGTCACCTTGGCTATAATTATCCCTACTCTGGGTCTGTTACTTTTGAACAGAAACACATGGGAATAAAGATTATATCCGGTCTCACTTATTAAAAGTCATTTGGCTAAATGAACTTGACTTTTCCAGTACCATCCTGAATCTCCTTCTATCCCAACAAAGCCCCACCTTGGTGAAACACTATCTGCTCCAAAGAAGTTCAAGGAAAATATTTGAACAAAAGTTAGACTTGAGTTTCAGGCAAAAGCCAAGTAGCTGATGGAGAAATCAGAGAGCAGAGGCTATGGGTAGAGAGAAGAGAATGAGCAGGTGGCTCTGAGGGAGACTCATATTCTGGGGTGATGGCGGAGGAATGTTAGCAGGAAGTAAGCTGGGAACCACCAAGCCAAAGCAAATACAAGATCCAAAGCTTCCCATATGGTCTATCCATAAGGAACATTGCCAACAGAAAGCACGGCAGGGAGGAGAGAATGGAAGATTCATGGCATCTTGTTTAGCAGCCAACAACAGGCAGAGGTGGTGCCAGCAGGGCATTCTGGGCTCCACCTCTCGAGTAACTCAGATGGTGTGTTTCTGCCCCTTATATCTGGGTACAAGAGGCTCAAATCCTATCTCCATCCCCAACCCTAGATTGAAATTAATGTTGTCCCCAGGATTTCTTTGAAATCTTGAGGGTTTATATTATCACCATCTCCTCTGCCACTTAAGCTTCTACTTTCCAGCATGTTGTGCCTATTGTGTACCATATTGACCCACATATCAAACACAGTGACCTCTCTCAAATTTCTGAACACCTCTGCCCTACTGCCTTCCAAAGTAGCTTTAAAGGAGTTTAAAGGGAGCTGGAGGAGAGGATTCCTCATGGTGATATGAAGCAATTGATACAGATGGCAATGTTCAACCTTATTACATCTGCTTGCTTTGAACTTTTTCAAAGGGTGAATACTTTGCTACTACATGTGCCTAAATATATGATATCTGCTTCCTGAGAGTGGGCAGGTGGGTTTTTATATAAACACTAGAGGCCCAGTGCACAACATTCATGCACTGGGAAAGCGGGGGTGGGGGGGAGGTCTCTGCACCTTCTCACAGTTAGGAACCCTGGGTGATGTCAGCCTGTCAGCTTAAGCCCACTCTTCACAGCAGTCAAGGGGTCCTTAGTGCTGCGACAGAGGCAGGAGAGGCTCCCGCCACCACTGAACATTCTGGCTTAATGGCACTCCCCTTGTGGGAGTGCACTGACCACCAGAGGGCAGCTCCTGCATTGAATGTCTGCCCCCTGGTGATCAGTGCACATCATGTGACTGGTCATTCCATCATTTAGTCTATTTGCATGTTAGAGTTTTATTATATAGGATTAGATAATAACCATAAATACAGCTCACATTTATTGATAATATACACATGCCAGGCAGTATTAAGACATTTGAATGGAGTAATTCATTTTATCTTAACAACTATCAGCATTTCACAGGCTAGGAAATTATTAAGATATTGAGTGGTAAAGTAACTTCTCTAAGGGGACAGACTAATACATAACAGGACTTGGATTTGAGCTCAGGCAGTCTGACCTTTACTTACCTGGAGCCTATCTAGAAACCCTATCTAGAGCCCAGCATCACTAGAGTAAGTGAAGAACAGCTATAGCAGTAACTGGACCATGTGTATGAGAAGCAGAAGATGGGAGAAAGGGAAAACGGAGATGAGAGAGTGCCTGAGGGATTATTAAATGGTCAATAGAATCTGGACACTAAAAGAGAATAATCTATTTCAATTTTCCCCTAGAGTCATACATTTAGACCTGAATTATAGCAAAGTTCAAAAAGAAATGCAACTCTAATGGACAGGAGAGGTAACCTCAGCCTGAACCTAGAGAAACTGGCTGTGAGAATTCAGATAAGGACTGGGAAGGAGGCTGTCTTTGCTCTATGCTGTAGATACAGACACAAGAAGGTTCTTGGCTACTTGCCACTGGTAATGGGAATAATGGGACAAAGATCGGAAAAGCAGCAGAAGATAAACCTTTGTCAGGAGTCTAAAGATCTCTAAGTGTCCTTTGTTGTCTCTTAATCTTTAACTTCTAACTTGTTTCTAGAAACATTTTTTCCCAGTTGTATAGATGTTATATCTTTACTGTGGAAAATTTGGAAAATGCAGAAAGGTATAAAGTAGAAAATAGCAATCACTCAGGGATCAACTTAGTATTCTATTAGACCCATGCATAACAGTATTGTGTTATATTAGCCCCAAGCAAAGTAGTCTTATTAGTATAATAAAGGCTACACTGTAGATCAATGGGGAAATGCAACTTTTTCAATAAATTGGTGATGGTACAATTAGATGTCAATTTGGCAAAAGAAATGTAAGCTTTTTTTTTGGAACAACTCTATTATTCATCACCATCATCATAAAAAATCTGGGTGGGCTAAAAACCTAAATCTAAGCTACATAACTTATAGAAAACATGTAGGAGAATATCTTGATTTGCTTGAAGTAGGAAAAATTTCTTAAATAGGCACCAAAAACATTAATTAGGACAAAAAAGATTGACAAATTCAGCTACTTTATAATTAAGAAATTATATTCATCAAAAGATAATATAGCCAGTTTTGCTCAGTGGTTGAGTGTCAACCTATGAACCAGGAGGTTACAGTTTGATTCCCATTCAGGGCACATGCCTGGGTTTCAGATTCAGTCCCCAGTAGGGGGCATGCAGGAGGCAGCCAATCACTAATGATTCTCTCATCACTGATATTTCCATCTCTCTCTACCTCTCCCTTCCTCTCTGAAATCAATAAGGAATATGTTTTTGAAAAGACAATATAAAGAGGCTAAAAAGATAAACCACTGGTCAGAGAAAATTTGCAACATATATGACTGACAAAGAACTAATAACCAGAATCTAGTCTAATAAAATAGTAATATTGAAATTAACCATCTCTCCAAGACACTTAAGCCATGTCCACCAGCCAAGCCATGCCCACCAGCCAATCAGAGCAGCTGTATGCAAATTAACTCAGCCAAGATGGAGGCCAGCAGCCATGGAGGCAGGTGCGGTACAGGTGGCGGGGCGGGTGGGGTGGGTGGCAGGGTGGGTGAGGCAGGTGGGTGGGGTGGGCAGGGAGGGTGGGTGGGAAGGGCTTGGCCAGCCTGCAAACAGCCATCAGCCCCTCACCCAGGCTGGCCAGGTAGGCCAGTAGGTGGACATCCCCCAGGGGTCCCAGACTGTGAGAGGCCACAGGCCAGGCTTAGGGACCCCCCGAGTACACAAATTATTGTGCACCAGGCCCCTAGTATATAAATAACTATGAACCAATAAGAAAAAGAAAGACAGAAGAAAGGAAAATTTAGGCCCACATAAAACTGTGTACATCATTGTTGATTACAGTATTTCATTTTTCACAAAAAGTGAAAACAACCTAAATGTCCATCGACTAATGAATGGATTAATAAAATGTGGTATGTCCACATAAAGAAATATTATTTGGCAATAAAAGGACATGAAATACTAAAACATGCTATAGTATGGATGAACCATAAAAACATTATGCTAAGTGAAAGGAGCCAGTGACAAAGAACCACATATTGAATGATTCCTTTTATATGAAATATACAGAATAGAAAAATCTACAGATAGAAAGGAGATTAGTGATTGGCTACATCTGGGCAAGTGTGGGGTAATTAGGGTGACAGCTAAGTGCTACAGGGTTTCTTATGGGGTAATGAAAATGTTCTAAAATTGGTTGTGACAATGGATGCTCAATTTTGTGAGTATTTTAAAAGTCATTAAATTGTATACCTTAGAAAGACATGGCATGTTCAAGAGGGTATGAGTGAAGAGAGTTTAATAAAGTGATTGTTTACAAAGGCGTGAACAGCATTAAAAGAGCCACAGAAATGGTAAACCGCTGGGGACTAACTAACCATGGAGACTTTCTTCACTGCAAAACCTGAAGCAACAAGAGGAAGGAAGAGTCCTACCAGACACTGTGAGAGCTGAGAAAAAATTCAGTGCCCCTGCAGCCAGCATTGTGGGTAGCAGCAAGGGCATGAGGGGTTTCATACTCCAGACACACTCCTTGCCCACACTCCAAGCTTATGCCGTGCCGCCTCCCCTTTGCCAAACTTAACTGCAGCTGGAGGCCAAGCAGGTTGGTGCTACCATTCATAAAGGGCTACAGAGCAAGGTAGAGAAAAATAAAGAATGGACTGGGAGGGTAGAAAAATCCAGTATCTTCCATGACCTAGTAAGTGCACTCAGAGGTTTACACAAAAACAAGCTCAATACACCATATTCAAGGTATGTGTGCAAGACTGGTGGTGGCCTCAGTCTCTCTAGACCCAAACTGGAGACTACACAAACACCCACCCATCATAAAGTGGAGAAATAAATTGTGCTGTAGTCATTCATACAAAGGAACATGAAAGCAAGGAAATGAACTCATACAACTGGACAAAATGGCAAGGATAAATTCCATATACATACGCTGAGCAAAAGAAACAGGGAACGGATGATTCCACATATATAAAGTTCAAAATTGGGCAAAACTAACTTAAATTGCTTAGCAATACATACAATGATAAAACTATATATCTAATACAATAAAAGAGTAACATGCAAATTGACCATTACCCGAGACACCTAAGCCACGCCCACCAGCCAAGCCACGCCTCCCAGCCAATGAGAGCAGCTGTATGCAAATTAATCCAGCCAAGATGGAGGCTGGCAGGGTGGCTCTGCACTGGGAGCCTCCGTGGCCCACATAGCTGTGCCAGGTGTGTCAGCTCAGTGGCGGGGGGGGGGGCGTCCGGCCTGTGGTCTCCTCGGGGCATCCAGGAGCGCCCGTCCCAGGTCCACTGCCTGGCTTTGCCCCCCAGGCGCCTCCTTGGGGCATCCAGGAATGCCTGTCCTGGGTCTGCTGCCTGGCTCTGCCCAGGGGGCCTCCTTGGGAGGCATGCAGGAGCACCTGCCCAGGGTCTGCTACCTTCATCTGCCCCCCAGGGGCCTCCACAGGGCGTGTGGGAGCTTCTGCTGCACAGTGCGGAGAATCCAAAACCAGTCCGCTGCCCAGCTCCACCCCGGGTGTGTTTGCTCAGCAGCAGGGCCCCATCAAGGGATCCTGCACCAGCATCCGCCCCTGGCTGGCCACCCAGCTCTGTGCCAGGTGTGTTGCCTCAGCAGTGGGGGCCCACCAGGCGTGTGAGATCGTGGGTCCTCCTGTGGAAAACGTCCAGGCCTGCACTCACCAGCCTTCTCACCCCCCAGTGCACGAACCCTGAAGGGGCTGTGGGCAGCCTGAAAATGGCCCTCAGCCCCTCACCCAGGCTGGCCAAGCACGCCAGCAGGTGGACATCCCCCCCAAGGTGTCCCAGACTGCAAGAGGGGACAGGCCGGGCTGAGTGACCCCCCACCCCCCAAGTGCACAAATTTTTGTGCACCGGGCTCCTAGTTAAAAAATAACAAAAGGACGATCATAAAAGACAGGATAGTGTTTCCCTCTGAGGAAGAGAGAGAGCAGATTATGGTATGTGCTATATAAGGGGATGAGTAAGGGAGGGGACCTTCAGGCAATGTTTTACTCCTTGATGTGGCTGTGGTTACATGGATATTTGCTTTATACACATTACTAGAGGCCTGGTGCATGAAATTCATGCATGAATGTGTGTGTGTGTGGGGGGGGCTGTCCCTCAGCCCAGCCTGTACCCTCTCACAATCTGGGATCCCTCTCACAATCTGGGACCACTGGCTCCTAACAGCTCACCTGCCTGCCTGATCACCCCTAACCACCTCTGCCCTGTTCCCCACCACAGCAGCTTTGTCCTTTTGATGTCTGGAGGGTTGTTTGGCTGTCCGTTCTAATTAGCATATTATGCTTTTATTATTATAGATACTAAAAGTATATTTTATCTGCATATTTATAACATACATAATAAAAGTTTTAAAACATTTTCATATTTTCTAGGCATATGCATATATGGAGTGAGTGCGTATTAAACATCATTTCTGCATTTGCAACTTCCTTATTTAACCTTAGAAATAAAGGTTTTCTGAAATCAATAAAAACTCTTTCCAAGTTAGTTTTAAGGCTGTATCATATTGCCAAGTATTATATATTATAAATACTTAACTATTCCCTACTGGAAACACCTAGGTTGTAACAATACTCTCCTTTATGACACTTCTTGCCTCTTTTAATGAGTAGTTATTTTAAGAAAGTCTAACCCATACTTTCTTCTTTTTCTATTTAAATTTTATTTTTCAATTATATTCAATATTATTTTGTATTAGTTTACATTCAATATTACTTTATATTAGTTTAAGGTGTATAGCACAGTGGTTAGACAGTTATATACTTTACAAAGTGTTTCCCATGCTATTTCCAGTACCCACCTGGCACCATACATAGTTACTGCAATATTATTGACTATTTTCCCTATACTGTGTGTTAGATCCTCTTGACTATTTTGTAACTGCCAATTTGTACTTTTTAATCCCTTCACCTCTTTCACCCATCCCCAACCCAACTCCCATCTGGCAACCGCCAGTAGGTTCTCTGTATTTATGTCTGTTTCTGTTTTGTTTATTCATTTACATAGAAGTGAAATCATATGGTATTTGTCTTTGTCTGACTTATTTCATTTAGCGTAATACTGCCTAGGTCTATCCATGTTGTTGCAGATGGCAAAATTTGATTATTTTGCCCTGGCCTGTGTTGTACAGTAGTTATAGCATTGGTCCACGCACTAAAGGGTCCCAGGTTTGATTCCCGGTCAAGGGCAGGTCCTTGAGTTGGGGTTTTCCTCCCCACCCCCAGTTTGGATGCATACAAGAAGTAATGGGTTGATGTGTCTCTCTCTCACATCAATGTTTCTTTCTCTCTTCCCTTCTCTTTCTTCCATTTGCTCTGAAAAGCAATGGAAATATATTCTCAGGTGAGGATTAACAACAAAAGGATTTTAGTATTTTATGATCGAGTAATATTTCATTGTACATAGTATATACCATCTAACCCATCCTTTAAAAAATGAGAAGTTAAAAGTTCCATGCACTTACTTATCTCTCTCCCATACTGGGAGGTCCGTGTGGGCAGAGACCACAACTACTTTGCTGAACTCTATCCTCAGAGTCAACACAAAGCCTGCCTGGCACAAATAAGATGCTCAATAAAACTGTCAAATGGGTGAGTGAGTGCACAAATGAACAGATGACAGTATCTAGTCTATCCTGCTCATCTCTACTACAAAACGGAAACACCACTGGGTGTCTAAGCAGAGGACCAGCTGGGAAGGACAAGGGTGTGGATGGAATTCCTTCACCAGTTGTGATTTGGACTGACAGTGTCTAAGGTCCTTTCCACTCCCCAAATCCTGGCATTTGTTACCTGGCCAGAGCCAGGACTCCAGGCCGGAAGAGTGGAACCCCATGTATGAAAAGAAAGAATTTGTTTAAAAATAACTGGAGTATTAGAAGCTATTTTCTTTCTTACAAAAAAAAGGGGAAGAAACATTGAAAAATGTGAAAAAATTGCACAGCTAAATGAGCTTTGAGGGAGTGAAAAAAACAGAATCTACACTTTCAAAGTGTAAAATCAAAAAGTATTAGTAAATTTGGCAAGGCATTTAAAAAGGATGCATGTTTTAGTAGTCCGTCTCAAAACTCTAGGCCACTGAAACTGTCTATGGCTTGTGCTTTTCTACACTCTGATTTGGAGAGGGTAAAGCATCCCCCTTTATTGGAATTAGGAACAAGGAACATTTCTTGTTAGATTTTAAAGCAGTGAAAAACATAGGTCATAATTTTTAAAAAAAGACTCCTCTGTACAACGGAAAATTGAAAAGTCTCCAATTTCAAGATGAATCAGCAAATAACTTCCCCATGACAGGGACCTGGGAACCCTGCTGAACAGACAGACCTACTTAAATTGAAAATCAGCTCTATTTCCTGACTTGCAGGAACAACTGTCATCTGAAGACCTCCTCGAGGTGATACATGTGTGCCTTTGCCTGTTGGAATTTATTAGGAACGGAACACCATATCCCAGGACAATATTCACCTACAGGAAAGGGTTTTCATTCAAAGGAATGTGGTTACATCAGGCCTTCTTATCCCACCCAACCTTTCCATCCTTGCTTTCCCACAGGGTGCAAGCTGTTTAGTGCGGCTGCCAGTTTTTAATTATAAATTCTCATATTTGCCGGGAAATCATCAACACCTGGCTTCATGCTCACGCATCCCACAATCCCCTCATCCCACCCCCAAATTAATTTCCTCTAACTCCAAAGGGAAATGCTTTTGGCAAACATTCTTAATCCCTAGCAACTTGTTTACGCAAAGAAGGGAAGTGGGGAGGGCAAAGAGGACAGAAAAGGCAGTGAGTTCTTTCCTTTCAGCTCTGGCCCTCCCAAATTTTTGGCATTTCTTGGAGCCCTCTTACTTCTGAGATGACACTGCCTGCGATGTAAATTACCTATATATTCTTAACCAATGGAACTGACACCCTCTATTCCCAATGAAATTCAGTGTGTAGAGACAGTATTTGAGAGTTTTTAGATCTTGAGTCAATGACACCAATTTGCTTAGTAACTCCCTATCTTCCTCCTAACTCTGAATCTATGCAGTTGTCTCAAATTTTATTTGGCTCAAAATTAATTTTCCTATAAAAATGTCATCCAAGGTGGGCAATATCTAATTTTCTGTGGTGAAGACAGGACCAATTTGGTTGGGGAAAAAAATGATTTTCTTCCCCTGTCTCACAAGCTCAGAGCCAACCAATCACAGACACACTTTTAAATGTATTGGTCACCTTTCATCTGTCTGCCCAGCACCTCTCTCTTTTTCTGGGATAGCAATGCCCTCCCTCTCTTTGGGGAACTGCCTCTCTCTCCACTTCTCTAATTCAATCGCTCTTGTTGGGGCTGAAAAACTGGCTTCATCTGAGAGTCTATTGAAGGTTCTGATACCCTGAGAACCTAGCAAGATGTTTCTCTAGCAAAATGTCCGGTGAAGCCTAACCTGAACACATCTTTAGCAAGAAAAGCTTCTACCAGTTTTGTGCCTGGGAGATGCAGAAAATCACCCTGGGACAGGTCTTTCTTGATGTTTCACTGTAACATTGGAATGGTCTCTGTCTAGCAGAGTCGGCCATTCTCCAGGAAAAGGGGGTGCTACACTCCAGCTTCAGAACCACTAAGACCCTGTGCAGTGCAGCAGGATTAAAGCATCTCGACAACTGAGATGGTCCAGACAGAGGCTCACAGAGACATCAGGAGCTCTCACAAGGATCCACCTGTGCAGTGAACAGGGCTCCTTCATTGTGGGAAGAGCTTCTACAAGTGAGGCTATCAGAGTGACAGTTACATTATGGCTCTATTGCCTCATAAAAAATTACCCCCAACCTTAGCAGCTTAACACAACAAGTATTATTTCACACCAGTTTCTGAGGGTGAGGCATCTAGGGGTGGCATAGATGGGCAGTGTTGGCTCAGGATCTCTCATGAGGTTGCAGTCAAGTTGTCATTGGGGCTGGAGTCATCTGAAGGCTGGACAAGGGCTGGAGGCTTCACTTCCAAAATGGTGCACTCATGTGCCTATTGTCTGGAGACTTCAATTCATTACAGTATGGGCATCTCCCTAGTGCTGTCCACTCATAGTAGCTGGATTCCCCCAGAGTGAGTGATGGAAGGAAGGCAGGGTGGGGGTAGGGGAGAGAGAGAGAGAGAGAGAGAGAGAGACAGAGAGAGAGAGAGAGAGACAGAGACAGAGAAAGAGAGAGAGAATTCACACAAACCAACTCCAGTACAGTGTGAGAGGGGAAGATACAAGGATATATGACCAGAAGGAAGGAATCACTGGGAGCCATCTGAGAGACTGACTAGCACAACAGCAGAATCAAGAGAAGGAGGAGAGAATGAGTCTTAGTGATACTGCTTGAGCCCCGGAACATCTATGCCTTATATGAATCAATAAATGCTTTTCTGTACTTAAGTTGTTTTGAGCTGTTTTTTCACCCATTGCTACCAAAAGGTTCTTAACTAGTACAATTGCTAACTCTTATTGAGCTCTTACTCAGTGCCATACAGTGAGCTAAGTCCTTCTCCATGACAGTTCCATGAGACAGGACTAATTTTTTTTTTTAATCTTTTTCTCAGATGAAAAATGAGAGTCTGAGAGATGTTACATGGTTTGGAAAGAAGCCATGCAACTAGTAAATAATATGCAAATTTCACACCCAGGCAGTCTTACTCTAGAACCTACTCTCTTACCATATAAAGGGTTACTCTTTATACACTTTTCCTCCTGATTCAGTTTGAAATCTTTTCCCCATGAGATGAGCTGTGAACTTGGATTCTCCCATAGAATGGCTCATGCACCAACTGAAACTGAGCCCACACTCACTGGGTCTGTGGCCCAGAACAAAAGCTGCCTGAATCAGAGGAGAGAAAAATGTTACTCTGCTAAACCATTCCCACCGTGGCATCCATGGTGCATATCCAACAAAAATCAGGAGCCAACCAGTCATCCATCACCAACCCAAAAGGTGTCTTCAGCTTCTCATCCCAGTAATTGAGGACATGTGTTACTCTGCAAACAGTCCTGATGGGAAATGGTTGATGGTCTCTGCCCTCTGAAGCTTGGCAAATGAGAGGGAAGAGGAGTGGGGGAGAGGAGGAGACTGAGCATTTTCATTTTTTTATGTTAACATGTTAACAACTCTAAATGATTAAGGGCAAGAAGGGGATGGCAATAGAATATAAAAATGCTTTGTGTTGGGTTCACATTTTCTCACACTTTTAACTCCACTGTGGCTTATTAGTTCATGGGAAAAAATGACAAAAAGGAATTAAAACCTGACTATGAATTCGGTATCAACAATTTGCAGCCATAGTAACCAAGAAAGTGCAATTCATGAATTAAAAAAAGAAAAAATATCAGAGAGAGAGAGAGATCAGGCAGATGTCAGAAAATGGTTACTGAGTGAAGAACGAAGTTAACCCCTAGTAGTTAAGCAAGGCAGCTTTGGATTGGCCTTGCACACACCCTGGCTAAGATGCACATAAGGAATTGGCAATGATCTAATTCCTATTTGATAGAGTATCCAACTCAACTGAAAAGAAATTCACTCAAGGATAAAATGACATAAAAAGGCTCTGCCTCACAAGAATTTCTTGACTTTTTCTGGGGGTGGGCGGTGAGGGTGGGGGTAAATCAAATTTGGTTTGCATTAGTTCAGCCTAGATTCATTACAGGAAGACAATGGGGTGTGTGACTTCTCGTGTATTTCCATAGTTAGCTCTGGAATGACTTGGAGTCACCGTGTGAATACAATTCTGGATAAAGTACAGCAAGCCAGGGCTCGGAACCACACCCCATGCTCTTCACCTTTGGGATATACTAGTAAGTCATCTGTTTCTTATTTGTGTAGCCAGGTCTCAGAAATGGATGGCTCCGGGGCCCTGGAAGGAAGTCCAAGCAAGTGCAGTGGTTTTGGAGGTCCTGGGGCAATGACTCAGATGGGAGTTATGGGCAACTTGGGAACTATCCAGTTATCAAACGTGGGGCTGAAAGCATCTTAAAGGGTCGAGTCCAATGAGTCATATGAGGCTTAAATTCCCCTTTTTCTCCAACCTTTGTGCTGAAGAGGTAGTTCAGCACATGCTCAGACCTCGCCCTTGAGAAGGAACTCCCCTCATTTTGGGGCAATCCATATAGCTTTAACTGCTAAAGAAATCTTTCTCCCTACAAATTACCACTCACAACTCCTTAAAGCAAGTCAAATATTCATAGATTTGAGAATAAATGGCTATTTTGTCTTCAGGCTTCTCCAATCTAAACATAAAGAGTTCTTGATCATTCTTCATTTGGCTCTTTTCCTTTGAAGATATCTTGAAGTATGGTTTCTTGCTTTAACTATACCCCCTTGTAGTATGCTCACAACACTCAAAGGATATTCTGTCTAGAGAAGGGAAATAGAATCACTAATAGCTCTACCATTCTAAAATTTTACTTCCATTAATATTGCCTCATATTTACATGTTTCTAACAGCCTTAATCATTTTGGTATTTACAATTAATTTACTTCATTGAAAGTGATAGTCAAATTAATGCTGCTTCTGGTCATCAATTACCAATTCTACTGTACTCCCCAAGCACATGGGAGGTGTATATGTCCCTGCCCCTTGAAGTTAGTTGTGGTTATGTGACCAGTTTTGGTCAATGGTCAAAGGTCTCATATGTCAATTCAGGGTCGAGACATTTAACTACTCATTCTCAGCTTTCCAGCCCATCATTCCCCCATTACAGCAATTGTCAACACATGTGTTGATTAGGAAGTGTCATGGATTGAATAAAGCTGTGATGCTGAACCAACACACAGAGGACAGATGCCCTGGCAGATTGCCTGGACATACAGCACAATTTGCTTGAGGGGAAAAAAATAAACTTTTGTTGCACTATGACAAGATTTTGGGGTGGCTTGTTATTGCAATAGAGACTAAACTTTCTGAGTTAATTTATATGTATTTTGCATAAGAAGAATTAGATTCACCACTCCACACATCCCCTTACACCACCTTTTTATATTTTAATAATTGGTTTTGTAGTATGAGTTAGGAACTTATGTGTTTTGCTTTTTTTTTCCTCATGAAAATTAGTTTTAATCATTTTAGTTCAATGGCCAGTTGAATTAAAACTTTTTTTTTAGGGGGGGAGTATTTTGTTCCATCAAAGGTACATGTACACTCTTCCTACTACCTCCTTTATGCTTGAAATGATGATAAGAATATGCAGGGTGAGGCAAAAGTAGGTTTACAAAATTTAATGAATATGGGAAATAATACAAAAATTAATGAAGAATAATATAAGAATGAACTGTTTTTTAATATTTTTAAAATAATTTTTAAAATCTTCACCCAAGGATATTTTTCCATTGATTTTTAGAGAGAGCAGAAGGGAGAAAGAGGGGGAGAGAGAAACATGGATGTGAGAGGGACACATCAATTTGTTGCCTCCTGCACATAACTGACTGGGTTAGGAATCGAATCTGCCGGTATGTGCCTTTGACCAGGAATCAAACCCACGCTCCTTCAAGAGTTCACGGGCAATGCTCTAATCAACTGAGTCACACTGGCTAGGGATAAACTGTTTTGCGTACTCACAACTGTGAACCTACTTTCCCCCTCTTTCCCTCCATCCCCTGCATTTGAAGACTGGAAAGGAGACATTTGTAATGACATACTTTTCTTAGCTCCCCATCTTCTATTCTCATAGTAATATTTAACCCTACTGAAGTAATGAAGATAGTTCCAGCCTCAGTGCAAAGATAAAAAAAAACAATCACTGGGGGACCTGTAACTGCTGGAGATCTTATTTTTATTAGCTCAATGAAATCTCAGTTCCTCTAATTAAAACAAGACATAACAATGGGAAAACATGATTACCTCACTTTATTCAACTACAAAATCATTCCGTTTTGAGCACTCTGGGAGGTATCTAATGATACTATCTCAAGGTGTCTGAAGCATAGACTTATGAAAAATTTAAACTGAAATCAGCTTGCATGCATGGAGAGACAGCTCCAGCAATATCACTGGGGCTGACACTGCTGGCTGTGCACTTGATGGTCAATCTCCAGTTTCTTTCTTGTTAACCAAATCCTGCCTTTGTTCAGGTATCAGCAATAAATGAGCTTTAGGAAGTATAGGTTCCATCCTCAGGACCAGTTATCTAAATTATATTTTCCTTTGCCAGTCTTTGGTTTGGGAAGGGTCATGTAATACAATTCTGGCCACTACAATATAAAGATGAAGAGAAATTTCTGGGAAAATTTTTCTCATTCTTACAAAGGGACATTGGGAAGGAGGGTTCTCTCCTGCAGCTGTAAATATGCACAAGTGAGAATATAATGCTGAGAGCTGTCTCAGTCATCTCTCACCATTTCAGGATACACATGAAGACCAAAATAAACACAGATAGCCTGGCTGGGAATAACTAGGTGATAGATCATATCATATCATATATCATACATATTTTTTGTATTACAGTATTGTAGACTAGTAGTAGCAGTAGTAACATTATTAGGAGCAGTAGACGCAGTAGTGATAGTAGGAGAAGAATAGAGTTAGAGTAGTAATAAAGCAGGAGAAACAATAAGAAATACTGTCCTACAGGTATAAGAACCTACTTTGTGGGGCACTATAAGAACCATGTTAGACAGGTTCATTTTCCCTTTATTCCTCTAATTCAAGACCATATCACTTCCATTCTGGGCTCAACATGTCATCTGCTCTGTATCACATGGTCTTTTATCCCTGGACTCTGACATTCAGAGAATCCAAGAAATTGGGTGGTAGATAGTGACCATGGTGCAACTCACACTAGTCTCCATCCATACACAGCGAAGGAACAATGCTGCCCTTTCTGAATTCCACTGTGCTGCCACTAGGTTGTTGCTACGTAGGATGTGCTACTTCTGGTGCCTGATGGAGGAAGATGGGTACAACAGCAATACAGGTTTTTATTGACCAGTTCACATGCCGCAGAGGCTCCCTGAACTATCTGTTTGGAGAGTCTCAGAACAGTGTAGGGCAATCAGGGGTCCAATCAGTGGATATGTAACTCTCAGATGGTCATTTCTGGCATTGTGAGGCTATATAGACAGACAAGACACAACAGTGAATCTGCTCAAAAGATCACAATTGTTATGGGCATAGACTCAGGAGTTAGACAACTATCGTACCAGGTTTCACTATCAATCCTGCCACTTGCTATCTCAGTGTCTTCATCTATAAAATCAATGTGCCCGACACCTAGAAAAGGCTCAATAAATCATAGTCATTGTTATTTGATATCCTGGCCACAAGGAAAATGTACTAACATACTGCCTGGGTCATGTAAAGGAAAACCTTCACTAGTCTACTTTCGTCCAAACATAAAAAAAAAGTGAAGACTAAATTCTGATGACTGCATCTAGCTATGCTTATAAATAGGTGATCTCTGGATGTGCAATTCCTTTTTTAAGGGAATTTGAACTGGGTTTTTGTCACTTACAACCAGAACAGCTGACTAATGCAACATTAGTTAGGATCAAGCTCAAGTGTTTTCTCTATAAGCTTTCCCAATATTATCTATCTATCTATATATATATATATATATATATATATATATATATAAAAGCCTAAGTGACCATCTGACCGTTCAACCATCCGACCAGTAGCTAGGACATGCAATGACTACCAGGGGGCAGACACTCCAACTGGTAGCTATGATACGCACTGACCACCAGGGGGCAGACGTCCAATGCAGGAGCTGCTGAGCTGCAGTGACTTGGCAACTGTGGTTCTTGGGTGACGCACCTGGAACCAGAGAGGAGGGAGCCCGATTTTGGGGTGCATCACCTGAGAACCACTTTCTCACAATCCAGGACCTCTCAGGGGATGTCAGAGAGCCAATTTCAGCCCGATCCCCATTGGCCAGGTCGAGGAACCCCACCGGTGCAAGAATTTGTGCACCGAGCCTCTGGTATGATAAAATACATAATATGATAATTCACTTCTTTTATTCTAATTTCTATATTGCCCATTGAGCATTTACTCCTATCTTGCTTGACTTTTTTACTTAGCTATTTTATGTGCATATATTATTTTCCCAGTGTTTTTAAGCTTCTCAAGGGCAATAATAAGGTAACACACTAATTTTATGCCACAGAACCAGGTACTGTTCTGGGCACATACCAGCCCATAATGAAGACAAACAGCAAGGTGGTTTTCATTGAAACCTAAGTCAGGTTCGCTCCTGGATGGAAGCATGGCAGGAAAGAACCACGAGAAATGAGGACAGAGTCATGGACATAGCTCTGCCGTAGTCAACAGAGACCAGGAGAATCTAAACATAAAGTACCTATGAAATGCTTGGAAGAGCAGACAGCACTGTAAGGGGGCAAGTCTAGGACAGTGTATCTTATCACAGTGCAGCTACAGAATGACAAGGGGAAATAGTCACATTCAAGATCCTATTGCTGAATGTTTGTGTCTCTTCCCACCCAAATTCATGTGTGGAAACCTAATCCCCAATGTGATGGTATGTGGAGGTAGACATTTGGAGTAATTGGGTCATGAAAACAGCCCTCACAAATGGATTAGTGACTTTATAAAGGAGACCTCAGAGAGCTGCCTTGCCCCTTTGGTCAGATGAGGACACAGCAAACCGAAGGATATCTAGGACTAGACAGCTGGTCCCCCACAAGACAATGAACCTGCCAGTGCCTTTGTCCTGAACTTCTCAGACTCCAGAGCTGTGAGAAATAAATGTTTGTTGCTTATAAACCACCCAATCTGTGGTATTCTGTTATTGCAACCAAAAGGACTAAGACACAAGCCCAGCTCCCACACTGGTGGTGGCAGAGAAAGCAGCCTCTGTGGGTTTCAATAGCAAAGCTCATAACCTGAGACACAGAGATCCTGAGGGTGCAGGGGCACCACAGGCTCCGTGGTAATGGGACAGCTCCGTGGTAATGGGACACAGCTGGAGGACAGACCCTGACGTGTACTCAGTGACAAGGAGTGTGGAATCTTGTCACTTAGTGGGAACTGTTCAAGACATTTCCCAGAAATACTGGGGGGGGGGGGGTCTTTTCCGGAGTCTAAATACATCGTAGAGTGTCCCGTGGCATCCTAGACTGCATTCTCCAGGGAAACATAAATTACACTTGCAAACTAAATTGGGAGGACTTCAGTGTCATGGCCAGACTGCCACCTGGCTGAGGAGGAGCAGAGACAGCAGGGCTGGCCCCCTCGCACTATGCAGGCATGCCCTGCTTTCTGCCCAAGCTCCTGCCCTGGCTGCTATTCTCCCAGTGACCCCTGGACCCTGAGGAGTTGGATGACATTTCCCCTGCCCTTAGGAGATCCACAATCACATACCATCTTTTTTGGTTCTAATTCTATTTAATTTTCAGAATCTGGATTCCTACTTGTTGCGAGGTTCACGGCGCAGGAGGAAACTGAGTCAGAGAGTCAGGAAGATTGAAGGAAGGGAATTTATTCTGCACTTCCGGGCAAATTCCAGAGGCCCCAGGGAGGGGCCGCTGGAGTTGCACAGAGAGGAAGTAAGGGGTGTTTTTTATACAGCTGTTCAGTGAGGGCAGGGGAACATGAGCTGTGGGCGTTCCCACCTGGGGGTCTTCAGGTTTCCAGGAAGGAATCTGTGTCCTCTGTCTAGTAGCTGACCTTGTGGGGGCATGCATCAACCTGTCGACCCCCTTCCGACCTAACACTTGTGTCTATGACTCTGTAGTTGTTTTCCTCAATTTGTTTTAATCCAGTCTTTTAAATATGTTGTTTCTCATTTCTCCTCTCCCCTAAGAATGGGTTTACCTATTAAGACCTGACATCATTTGTTATAAAATGCAGTCTACAGTGTTCTAAGTTCTTTGGTCAACAAAAGGTCACCCAGAAGTTTGCGATGGCTTGAAAGGTTATCAAGTCAGTTTACTTAAACCTGCATTTCTCTTTCTGTGGTTTGTGAGCTAAGTATAGAAGTATTGAGCTAAGTATAGAAATGATTCCTTTAAGAGAAATTAAGAACTTATGGAAGCAATGCTAACACTGTGGAGCTCCAGGGTATTAATGATTAAACGTTTATTTCAGAGTTTGGAGAAGGGCCTGTCTGCCCTCTTCCCATCCTTTGGCTTCCAAAGGCTGTGTCTATGCCCGCAGTTCACCTCACTGTGTCGACTGACTGGGCTAGGTGGCTGTCAGCACATGGGTCGTGGACATACCAATGGGGGGATGTTACCCAATGTGGTCCTATATGAACTTCGGTAGCCTGGGAGGGTTGCCAGGCTCTCTGATGCTCCTTGGTGGTTTCTGGGCTCCTGAACTGAGGCGGGCACATACTAGCCAGCGTGAGAGTCTCACCTCATGCCCTTCCAAATTGGTCCCTGGGAGTGAGAAGAAGGAAGCCATCACAGCTGGCTCCCATATCCTCCTGCAGGTGGACGGAGCTGCTGCAAGGCTGTGGCAGAGGAAAACACGGGGGACTATTGCAATTGCTACTTACAGTTTTCCTTCCACATTTCAGCAAGGAGGCCACCTGTGAAAACAATATCCTCATTGTCATCACCCAAGAAAACAAAACGGAGGCCTGTGGGCTTTGGGAGGATGCTTCCCGGTCCTTGTGTCCAACTCTGGACACACTGGACGCAGCATTGCACTGTCAGCTGGTCATCACATCCCAGCTTGGAAATGGTCATGTTTATTTTCTAAGGAATGAAATTCTAGTGCCAACAGTCACTACCTCAGCCATTTCATTATGAGGGAAATGGTGGCAAAAGAGAAAAAATGAACGTGCACCATGTGGTGGATGTACACAAAACTTAATCGCTGGTGGCTGTTGAGTTCTCTGTCTTGAATTGGTACAAATACATAAAGTGGAGTAATTTCATGTTTAATTAAAATAGGAATAAGAATGTTTTGTTTTGTTTTGTTTTGTTTTGTTTTAAAGCAATCTTTCTCACCCTAGCCGGTTTGGTTCACTGGATACAGCATCAGCCTGTGGACTGAGGAATCTCAGGTTCGATTCTGGCGAAGGGCACATGCCCAGGTTGTGGGCTTAATCCCCAGTGGGGCATGCAGGAGGCAGCCAGTCAATGATTCTTTCATCATTGATGTTTCTATTTCTTTCCCTCTCCCTTCCTCTGAAATCAATAAAAATATATTTTAAAAAAAATAAAGCAATCTTTCTCTACACTTTTTATATATTTAAAAAAAAAATAAAGCAATCTTTCTCTACACTTTTTCCAACCTAGCCCCTACCCTATGCCATGTCCTGGAGGCAACCACTCAACAGCCATCATCCTGGGTAATAAGTATACATTGCTATTTCTTAATCTATCAACTCTAAATGATACCAATTTACTCTTACAATGGCAATTTAGCTCTTTTATATTATCTTTCAGCTTCCCTCCCCTTTATCCTCCTGATCTTTAATAATTCTATTACTCTTTTCAGTTCTCCCACTGGCATTTCAATGCTTTTCTCTTAGAATAAGCTACAACTATAGATGCAATCTTTGCATTACCAAAGTGGTTAATATTTATGTATGCCTCTGGTGCCAGGTGCCTGTGCTTTGTCTGTTGCTTAATTTTAAAAGACAAACGTGAATACACAGCGTACATGAGTAAGTATCATGCACCGCTGAACTAAGTGGCGCACTAGGCATGCACTTTCTCCTCAACAAGTCGTCTGGCTGTGCAGAGGGAAATTCTTTTAGCATTCAAAGCCAAAAGGATTCTCTTTCCTTACACATTATCAATTGCTTAAAATCATAACTTTATATTATTCTCATCATGTTTGGGCAAGACTTTCTTATGTAGATTTTTTCTGGAATTTCTAATGGCCTTTGCCTTTTCTATTGGCAAAAGAATAATGTGCTCTTATGACTTCTTAAAGTTTTTTTTCTTTTTTTTTTTATCCTTCAGTTATGCCATTGACTACAAGGCTGCCTCTCCAAGCTGTTCATCCTCTGGTTTCATGGCGGACATCCAAGAGCCCCTTTTACTGCACTCGTGGGGTGAGGCCTCTGTTTCTCAAATCCCATGTCTCCTTTCCTTGGTTTTCTTTTTCATTTTTCCACCTAAAATGCATTCTTAAATCGCGTCAAGCATGGGTGCCCTTGCTTGTCTGGAAAGATCTTCATTTTGACCTCACACTTACTGGATAGTTAGTCTGAATTCAAGATTCAAAACCCCCAACCTCATACTCAACCTCAAAACTATTTTCATAGACAGAGTTATGTGTACACTTTCATAAGCATATTTCCCCAAAGTTTCATCACAAATGAAAAGGTGCAATTAAACAAAAAAACAAAAAACAAACAAAAAACCTCCTCTCCTGACAATTCTGACTTCTTCCCCTGACCATTCATGGAAATGGATCTCTCCAAGATCACAGATGCCTGCTTCATCTAACAAGCTCTTTTCGGTCTGTGGGACTAAGGGTGGTGGCCATCCTCAAAACCATTGTGGTGTCTTGGAATACACAGGTGTTTCCAGCAAACACTCGATTGAGCATTTTGGTTGAGATGGGAGAGAAGAAGGGAAGCAAGAAAAAGAAGCCACGTGAGGGCCAGAGAAAGAGAGGTGGCCCTGGGAGTGTGAGAGGAGCTGGGGAGAAGGGAATATACAAGAGGAATGTGTTTTCCCTCCCCCTTATTCTCCTTATCATACAAGATTATAATAATAGGGCTATTCTCCCATTAGTATAACATAATAGTTATATTAATTCTTTCAGTTCTTCTATTAGCTACTTTTACAGATGTAAATAACACATTTATGACACTATTCAGAGAGAATGATAACAATATTAGAGGCCTGGTGCACAAAATTTGTACACTGGCGGGGGGTGGCAGTGCAATGGTCCCTCAGCCTGGCCTGTGCCCTCTCAAAGTTGGGAGCCCTCAGGGAATGTCTGATTGATGGCTTAGGGCTGCTCCCGGAGCTCACTGACCACCAGGAGGCAGCTCCTGCGTTGAGTGTCTGCCCGCTGGTAGCCAGTTCGCATCATAGCAGCCGGTCCCTCTGCAGTTTGGTCAATTTGCATATTACCCTTTTATAATGTAGGAATTGGAAAGAAAGCAGCTGTGGCCTATCTGTTGATTGGGCTAATATTTTAAAAATCAATTTATTTAACATGTACAAGCTGTACATATTTAAAATACACAACTCAATGAGTTTGGGGCTAAATATACACCCATGAAACCATGACCAACATCAAGGCCAAAAACATGCTGGTTTTCAGAAGAAGGACATAGTGAGAGGGAGGGAGGGCTCAGCAGAGCACTGTTTGTGTGAGGGTTGACTCAGGGCAGGCAAGGGGACTGAGAAGCTGGAGTACTTCTGTTTCTCTGTGCCCCACAGAGCAGGTCACACACAAACGGGGAGCCTCCAGCTTGGATGACAGACTGGATACATACCAGAGTCTTTTACTTTGCTTCAGGGAACACACAGTGCCCCAGTGCAGCTGGGACCCCAAGGAACCTGCTGTCATATTGACACCTTCAGGTTCTAGCTTTGGGGACACAGGAAATAGCACTCCACAGAGCAGAGGGAACCGGTGCTCATGGAGGGATTCTTACGGGGACTGGGGATGTGGCAAGGTACCCATTTCAGTGGCGAATACTACCTGTGAGGGGGCTAGAATGGACTATCATTAGAACTAAGTGTGAGCACATGTAAGGTGGCCCTGGTGATGCCTGAAATACCCAGGGGAGGCTGAAGTCCCACTTCGTGTCCATGGACACAGGTCCTTGAAATATGAACCATGACAATTAGCCCAGCTCTGTGCCTTCAGCTCGGGAGACCTATGAAGTCAAGCTGATAAGAAAGAGAAAACAAACAGCCACTTCAGAAATTTTGAAGGGCCCTCCCTAGTAAGGATAGTATGCTACCAAGAGGTCCAACGTGACTCAGTTTTGAAAACCAGATTAAGCTGGTCCAACTCCCATAAATTCAGCTTCCAACTCCTTGTTTGCGGATTGACAGGAGAAATAGAATTGCGGGGGTGGGGGTGAGTCTTTCTAATCCCTTTGATCCCTATCCCTTTACTTCCTTCCATTTAATAAACAAAAAGTAATTTGCCTGACATTTTTTGTTAAGGAAACCAGTCTGCCCCTACTCCCAACCAGGTTTTCTGGTGTAAAGGATTGAGGATATTCTTAGAAATAATATAGAGACCTGCGCACTCAAAGGATGATGCAAAACGCAGCTTCCAGAACTGCAAAGCTATTAGGGATGACAAAGCTCATTCCGTAGAGCACTTCCTAGATTCACATGCTCTTTGCCCTTCCATCCTCCTGCCCCCTTCCAGTCAATCAAAGAAAAAACTTGATTGGAATTCATACACATGATATTGAAGCAAGGCTAACAGTGGGTGAGAGAATGAGTCATTTGAACATAGAGCATGAAGAGAAGTGCCAACCCTTGAGAAGATTCGCTCAATAGGGAAAAAGACACTTTCCTTTGGGTATAAATCTCAGCATTATGGTATTGAAAAAGAAAAAGGTGGCTAGAGGAATAAATATAAAAGATGAAAACTAGGATGAATAAGGAAAGGTGGAACTCAGGAAATAAGCTAAGAGAATGGAAAGAAAGAGATTAGGAGCAGGGAAGTGGGACTGCAAGGAAGAGGCTCATGAATAGAAAGACCTGCTTGGGTGGGGAGGGAGGGAGATGCCCGAGGGTGAGTCCAGGCTGGTCATGGCAGCCTGGGGAAGATGAAGCAATCACAGAAGTGGAGACAGGCAGGGAGGAGATCCAGCAAAAAGTATTAACAACCCATCTGGGGTTAGTGGTTGGGAAGAGGAAAGAGGTTGGGAGAGAAGAATGGATGGGCCAAGTCCAGGCACCCTCACACAGGGAACCTCTGAGCAGTGACTCAGGATCTCTCATGCAGGAGACTTGCTGAGGTCCCAGGGCTGTACCACTACTTGGAATCATCAAGAAGCTTAGCAAATTAAGAAGTGAACAATATTAAGGACAGAGCCAGCTATTGTTGCCAATTTTATATGATTAATGTTATAATAGTCACTGAGTCCATCTTGTCGCTGACTATTCACACGATCTGTTGAGTCCTTCTGCTTTGCTTCACCTCCAAAACCCTCTGGTTGCCTTTCCTTGATGTTGCTCTTTGTGGAACTGGAGCCTTCCTCCACCTCACTTCACAGTAATTTGTCTAAATGGTCAGTGATGTTAGCTTTAGGATTAAGTTTAGCAAAATCTTAGGAGGCATCATCTCTGCCTTTGAGTGACTATTTAAAGGGGCAGTGAAATAGCATCCATAACTGTGTGGAAGCAGATGTGATGACCACTGTTCCCTGTGGCGATGAGTCTTCAGAGGCAGCACAGTTCAGGGCAGGCAGCCTCTCCTCCCTGCGTTTCGGTCTCCTCAGTCCCAGAATGATGGTGAGGCAAGGATGGGAGTGGGGGTTGAATTAGATCAGAAATGGTTCATGAATTTCTTCTCACATCTTGGAAACATTTCCCTGTAATGCTGTGGTGAAAGAAATTCTGAGACTGTATTATGGCTAAGTGAGAAAGTGCTAATAGGGCTCAGTGGGAATATAGACATTTTTTGAGTATTCTGTGAAAGTCACTGTTCTAAGTGATTTACATGGATTATCTCATTGTTATCCCATTTTATAGATAAGAATAATCAAAGAGATTCTTGATTGTTGGTGTCTGCTATAATTTTGAGAAAGGTCAGAGGCAGCATGGCGGCCATGGTTTCTGACTTCAGCACCAAGTAATCTCTCAATTCCTTTGTTTTCTTTGAATACTTGAGTAACGTGAGTGATTCCGGCAGTCATCTACCTTAAGTCACTGTCCTAGCAGGTGTCCCTTTGCCACTTCCCGTGTTCATCATCCTTCTCTCCAGGGTCTTAAGAGCCCCTACTTAAATGCACTGAAACAGTCATGGACTCTATGACAACTTTCACATTGTTGGCCCAGGAGGGATGATAAAACTTGCCTTGCTCTGTCTGAAACCTCACATAGGTGCTTGGTTTAACATGCTGAACTGGCTGTTCAGAAATTCACTGTTTTCCCAGTGCTGCCAGAGACTCGAGTTCGGTGACTATCCTCTCCTCTTTGGCACATTACCATTGGAGATGTCCATCTTCCTTAAATTTCCTTCTGGCACAAGCTGAGATTCATGACCATAGGTTTAAGGTCAACTCTACATCCATAGCACTGGGAGGATGCTGAAATAAAAAGCAGATCATTTTCTTTCCAAATTTGTATCCTCTTATGTGTGCCTCCAGAGCCATTAAAGGTTTTCAAATGATGATTACAGTCTAACCAAACATCTTTGGTTATAGATCTCGTCTCTCTAGCACACTAGTGTATATATTCATAATTACTTAAAAGGTATGTAGAATGCACAGTTTTCACAATTCATTTATGCAATTCACTTAATTTTATTTTCATTCTCACAACAACCAAAGTTGGTATTATTATTTCTATCAACCCAGGAAGAAATCCAGTCTTAGGGAGTTCAAATGATCTTCACACACAGCTGGAAAGAAGCAGAACTAGAGCTGGAATCTAGATTGTTTGACAGGAGGCCCACAGAATTTACAAGAGCAGGAATTTGGTGAAAAACTTGGACAAGAAATTGAGTAAGGGGATGGGCAGCTAGCTTCACTCTAGGTCACCTCCATCCCTTGCTCTGAATAGGATCCAGGGAGCTGGGGTTCAGAGGCAGGTCATAGGAATAAAGCTATAATTACCGAGTGAAACAGCTGTTGAAATGAGCCGCAAATGTTTTGGCTTCCTCTTCCCTTTCAGAATCCTGTATGTTAGTGGTTTCCAACCCATGTCTTGAGGAGCCTTTGAGTGTGTGGAGATTCCTCAGGGTTAACAGGACATTGTGGCGGAACACCTTCACATGCCACATTCATCTGCTTTAGATAGTGAGCCACTGCATACAATTTAATTTGAAGAAAAAACATTCACCCTGACCAGTTTGGCCCAGTGGATAGAGTGTCAGCCTGCGGATTAAAGGGTCCTGGGTTCGATTCCGGTCAAGGGCATGTACCTTGGTTGTGGGCACATCCCTGGTAGGGGGTGTGCAGGAGGCAGCTGATTGATGTTTCTCTCTCATCAGTGTTTCTAACTCTCTATCCCTCTCCCCTCCACTCTGTAAAACAAAAACAAACAAAAAAAAAAAAACAACACACACCACACACAATAAAATATATTTTTTAAAAAAGAAAAAACCTTCTGCTACTTAACAGTGTGGCAATGTCAGGGGGAAGAGGTGGAGGTGGAAGAGGATATGGATGGGACTAAGTGGTGATAGGGAAAAATAAAACAAATGGAAGAGATAAAATAGGAAAAAAAATTTTTAATATATCTTATTGATTTTTTACAGAGAGGAAGGGAGAGGGATAAAGGGATAGAGAGTTAGAAACATTGATGGGAGAGAAACATCGATCAGCTGCCTCTTGCACACCCCCTACTGGAGATGTGCCTGCAACCCAGGTACTTGCCCTTGACCAGAATCGAACCTAGGACCCCTCAGTCCCTAGGCCGATGCTCTATCCATTGAGCCAAACCGGCCAGGGCAGGAAAAAAAATTTAATCATCATTATATAGAACTATTAACCTTCTGCCCATATGGTTCTCTTGGACAGCTGGATAATTTTCAGCCAAGAAATTTGCCCCTGAAAGAGGTGAACCATGACCTTCTAGTGAAGTGACTCAGAAGGAAATTGGAGCTAGAGTAATAATCAGGCTTAAGACAGAGGATTAGAAGCTACAGGGACATGGCCACCTGGGGCAGGGGGGGGGGGCGGGGCACCCAGACTGTGATGGCGGGAACTCTGCGCTGAGCAGGACACTTCAAGGGAAGGTGTGTGGATGACCAGGAACTGAGAAATGAATGTGCAGCTAAAATTCCAGGTTTTTCTCATACTTATACCAGAGTTCTCCTAGTTTCCAGCGATCCACGCTGGGCTTCACTCCCGGGAGCCTTCATGAGCTAAGTTCAACTGGAAACACCACCAACCTCATTGAAGAAGTGGGTCTTGTCTTCTCAGCATCCTGTCACTTTCACAAATGTGTGGAATCAGCATTCAGCCCTGTCATCTGGCTGTAGTCACTGAACTCCACAAATCCTACCAGTAAGCCTGGCTCCTTTCAGGTCAGGATCTGGACTGGGTCAAGAATTAGGAGTAGGAATGGATACGGATTGAAACTTGATATAAAATAACTAAATTTAACCCTAAGCCACCATCATCACCATCCTGAACTTGCTATAGAAAGTCAACAAACCGTTTTTTTCCCCCTGCATAGGGGAAAAAAATCAGAGACCTTGTCAGAAATCGTTTTGGTGGTTCTGAAGAAAAGGCATTTCAGCGGCATGAACGCAAGAACAGCAGTGTAACTAAATGCTCTCCTTTCCCTGACCCTGGCATCAGTGAAGCAGCAGCTGATACACAAGATTACCTTGGAGAGGAGGAAAGACATTGGACAGCTTCCTGCTGGGTATCCCTGGCCTGGGGTGAGCACTGAGGTGGAGCTCTGCCTGCCAGTGAGTGAGCTGTGCACGGGGTTGCTACAGTCACTCAGCCTAAGTCATCCCCCTGGTGACTCCGTGTCCCCACAGCAGCAACCAAACTCACTGTTACATTAGGCAATTGCAGCAAGTCCCGTAACCCGATAGCAGCACGTTATGTAGCTTTGTGGGAACTCTGTTTTCTGGAACAGTCTGAGGTCCCCAAGCTCTGGTCTTGTGCTGTTCGGGTGTGTCTTTCATGAAATTCTCGCTATGTAAAAAAAAAAAAAAAAAAAAAAAAACAGTCTAAAGCACTAACTCCGTCCTTGGAATTTATTTTCAATAATAGCATGAAACTGACCCATTTCTTTCAAAGGATCCTTGCCAAAAAGAAGAAAAGTTGCTGAAAACAATAAATAACTACCTTCTTGGTCTGACATTTGTCACCTAGTTTGTTGAAATGCTGTTCTTTTGGGTCAGTTACATTTTTTTATAAATTAAAATGTAGTGAAATAATTTTTTACTGTTGATAAAGGAGGTACCTTAAACCCTTGTTTCTTAAAGAACCCGTTAAACTGAATAGGACGTCGATGTGTAACATTTCAGAATTAATAAATGAAAATGAGTGGGGGAAAGTAATGAGGATTTTACTCCCGGTTTTCTTGGTTGTAATAAGAAGTTAATTCCTTCTGTCTTGTCATCCTCGCTGTACAACAGCAGGCTTTGAGAAAATAGAATAAAAGAGAATAAGTCAAGTAGAACATCTTTCTTATTCAACCTGAGAGGCCTGTTGTAGATACGTAGGAAGAAAAGAAAAAGGAAAAACTAGGTGTCACATCCAGTGGCAGCAACATTGTCAGTTTGGGCCGTCTGCACCGCAGGCTCGTGTTCTCAGAGTGAGGATTCCGATGATATATGGGGCTGGACTCCCGGACCAGATATTCTCAAGGGTTACTTCTAAAGCTATGTTGGGGGAGTTGGAGAACACAATTTACCGTGACCAGGTGCAAGTGAGAACTTGGGGAAGAGGAGAAAAGAAGGGAGGAGAGAAGGAGAGAAAGATAATAGCTGAGCAAACTAGGACAGGTGGGGCAGAACTCAGAAAAGCTCAGGAGGTTTGATTATTTCTCTCCTAGGTAGATGTGGGAGAACTTGAGGCATGATTTAAAACATGACACATGCAATCTGAGAAAAGAGAATTACAAGTAACGTTTTATTATTATTTTTTTAAAATATATTTTGTTGATTTTTTTTTACAGAGAGGAAGGGAAAGAGAGAGAGAGTTAGAAACATCGATGAGAGAGCAGTATCAATCAGCTGCCTCCTGCACACCCCCAACCAGGGATGTGCCTGCAACCGAGGTACATGCCCTTGATGGGAATCAAACCTGGGACCCTTGAGTCCATAGGCCAACACTCTATCCAGTGAGCCAAACCAGCTAGGGCTAGAGGTAACGTCTAATGTTTGTGTCAAGCAGGTGGTGCCTACATGTGGGGTGTGTGCGGGAGATGCAGCTGAGGGCTTGTTTCCCATCAGACTCTAAGGACGGGTAAGCTGCTCAGCTGTGGCACAAGTCCCTCCGCCACTCCCTCCTCAGTGAGCTAGGGACGCAACCTGTGATGCCATGTCTTAGGAACTTCCACAGGTAAGGTTTTAAAATTGGGGAGCTATCACTGCAGAATTATTTGCCAACAGTTTTCACACAAAGAAAAGTTCCTAAAGGAAGGAGCGTGTTCAACCCAGATATCCAAATTTTTACTAGAGGAAATTTCCAAAAACAGTTTATATCATAAGATAGTCTCTTTTTCTGATATATTCATTGTATTTTTAGAAATTGCTCACTTAAAATCAGCCTCCCAACATGTTTATGTATTTTTATCAGATCCAGTGCACTGCTTGCTTGTTTGGAGCTGTAGCTCTGTCCCCACTGTCTCCTAAGGACTGACCCTCGGCTGTTGTGGGGAAGCCCAGGAAGCCTCCGAGCTCTAGGTCTGCTGCCTGACAATGTCGTGTTGGGCCTGAGTGGGCTCTGATTAACCGCAGCTCAACCATCCGCAGGCCAGTGACCTGTGGTCTGGTGAGAAAAGCAGCATCGGTCCAATTAGATTCCTTCCTTGACATGTTTGGACTTGGAAACTGAGAGATTGGCTTCTTAGCTGTAAGAAGAGCATGTGGACAGGGAGCTGGAGTGGCCACCATGGAATGGGTTCAAAATGGGAAGAGAACAGAACAGATCCAGAAAAAAGGAAGAGCAGTGCAGAGGGAGCCGAGGAAAATACCCTGAGAGAGTAGTTTTGGTTTCTGGCACTATTCCAGGTCTCGAGAGTTCGTATGGTACTTCATTTCTCGTCTTTGAATTCCTGTGACTCTGATTCCCAGCCATTACACCTCCCTGCCACCACTCCCAGCAACTCCCCTTCCAAAATGCCAGCATCTCCACATCTGGGCTTGCCTGACTCTCTAATCCTCTAACCATGAAGATAAATGCCTGAAAAAAAACCCACACATCTTTCTTGCTCTACTTGGGACCACCTTTAAAGCTGCTAAACCAAGAGAAATACAAAGTGCCAAAAAGAAGAAAGAGAATATAAGTGAAAAACAAGGAAATAGCCCTGGCTGGTTTTCTCAATGGTTAGAGCATCATCCACCGTCCAAAGGGTCATGGGTTCGATTTCTGGTGAAGGGCATGTACCTTGGTTGTGGGTTTGCTCTCAGCTCCCTATAAGAGTGCTTGTGGGGGGCAACTAGTCCATGTGTCTCTCTCACATCAATGTTTTTCTCTCTCTCCCCTCCTTCTATCTCCCTTTCACTCTGGAAATCAATGGAAAAACAATCCTCAGGTGAGGATTTTTATAAAAGAAAAAAGAAAAACAAGGAAATAATAACAAACTAAATATAAAAGACCTGATCAAAATGTAACTAAATTTTCCTGGCCAGTATGACTCAGTGGTTGAGCATCAACCAATGAATCAGGAGATCAGGGTTTGATTCCTGGTCAGGGCACATGCCTGGGTTTTGGGCTTGATCCCCAATAGGGAGCATGCAGGAGGCAGCCAACCGGTGATTCTCTCTCATCATTGATGTTTCTATCTCTCTCTACCTCTCCCTTCCTCTCTGAAATCAATGAAAAAGAATATTTAAAAAATTCAACTAAATTTGTTAAATTTAAGCTCTTAAAGTAACAATTTAAACTAAAAAAAAATGTACACCCTGAAAAAAGGAAGAATAAAAAAGGACAACACAGTGAACAGAATAGGAAAAGACTGAAATTTTTAAAAAGAACAAATGGTGAAAGAAAAAAAAAATACTAGCGGGAACGTCAGTGCCTTTTCTGAGAGGAGAAATGCCAGCAGAGGATGCCTTCTATATGCCAGCTGCTTTATACACATTATCTTGTTGGATTCCCACAACCAGCCCTATTTTATAGGAGCGCAAACTATTTAAAACAGGGAAATAGTCTGCCAAAGTGGGAAAGCAAAAGAGAACAAAATGCCATGTCTGACTGGCTGCAACGATGATGCTGGGAAGGAACATTCTGAAGGAACAATGCCAATCAGGCAGCTGTCAGAAAAGGCTTGTGGGCCTTGAGATGGGTGCCCTGAGAGGAGCAACCTCCAGCAGGTTGTCCCACCTGAATGCCTCAGCAACAAAAAGCTTCGGATTCTACTCTAGTGAGTGTTTGCCGTTGTTGGGACTTTCCATACAGCTGGCTCTTTTACAAAACAAAGCCTGGCCTGAGACGTGGTTACCAAGTGAGACAGCTGTGGGGTGGAACTTGCATGTAGCCTCATCTGAGGTCAGTATTGAGCAAACGAGATCAGGCACATCTTGTAAAAAGCCTTGGTGATATCTACCAAAGGATGTGGCTGCCAATGCGACCAGCACATTGGTGGGTAGCTTACAATGCCTGGAGGCGGGACATTCCCAGTGGTGCTGTCCTGGCACCATGGTAAGGAAGGACTTTTTCTGGAACAATTAGAAAAACAATTCAGTTGCAGAGTTTGAAACAGAGGTGCCCTTGACTTTATTAGAGCTGACCTGAAAGGCTTGGAAGCGCAAAGCATTTTTTAACCCCTCTCCAAAATATGATGGCATTCTGTGAGGTATCCCTCATTGGCGGGGAGTACACTGAGAGCAGGAAGACAGGAGTGAGTTATGCTAGAGTATTTGCTGCACCCCAACGCAGGCAAAAATTGGGACCCAAAAGTCCTACTTCCCAGGTGAGGAGTTTGCACTTTGGTGTCCTTGTTTATAACACCCAACGGGTCTTGTACCATCCTTTCCTTTTTCATTCATTGATCACATATAAATATAGGTAGATATAGGTATAGATAGATATAGATGGATACAGAGATAGAGATAGAGATATACTAGTAGAAATAGATATAGATATATAGATATAGATACAGATATAGATACAGATAGAGAAAGATATAGAGATATACTAGTAGAAATAGATAGAGATAGAGATAAAGATAGAGATAGAGATAGAGATAGAGATAGAGATAGAGATAGAGATAGAGAGATATACCAGTAGAAATATATATAAAGATATACTAGAGGCCCAGTGCATGAATTCATACACTGAGGAAGGGGTTCCTCAGCCTGGCCTGTGTCCTTTCGCAGTCTGGGACCCCTTTGGGGATGTCTGCCTGCCAGCTTAGGCCCCCTCCCTGCAGGCAGACATCACCAAAAAGGTCTTAGCGCTGCCACTGAGGTGGGAGAAGCTACCACATCCACTGCTGCACTTGCCAACTGTAAGCTTCTGGCTGAGTGGCACTCCCCCTGTGGGAGCACACTGACCACCAGGGAGCAGCTCTTGAGTTGAGTGTCTGCCCCCTGGTGGTCAGTGCACATCGTAGTGACCGGTCGTTCCATCATTCAGTCAATTTGCATGTTAGGGTTTATTATATAGGATAGATATATAGATATATAGATATATATGTATGAGATATCAAAGGCACTTTGCCAAATGCTAAAAATTTCTAAGAAGCAATAATCATAGTTCTTGATGGCTAATATGTGCAGCAGTCCTCCAGTGTGAGCCTGGGAAATACTACATCTAAATTCTCCATGGTAGATTGGGAAAATAAAACTGATTTTATACACATTGATTCACTGCTATGCGAACACATAGGAAAAGAATGACTTTGGTCTGGATGAGTCAAAGTATGCTTCAGAGGGGAGGTGAAGTATGAGTACATGTTCATGGGAAGAAGAAAAGTAGATTCCAAGTTAATAGGAACAGTCTATGCCTGGCTTTGAAAATAAGAAAGGGAAGACATGTTTGAAAAATAGCTAATAATCCTATATGCTGGATTGTGGGGTTAAGATTAGAAAAGTTCCCAAGAGTCACCTCATACAAGATTTTGTGTGCTAACATAAGGTTAGCATTAATGCTACAGATGAACAGATTTTTAAAAAAGGAGTGATATGATTATATTTTAGCTTTAGAAAATAATTGACTCAAATTATACATGGAAAATTTTTTAGAAAGCACTTATGTAAACTTTCTCTACAACTTACTGGAAATGACAGTGAGGAAATTAATAAAGGTGTAAACTTCAATGATAAAAAGTATGGGAGAGGAGACATTAGACAAGAACTGTCAGCTATATTTTGGAAGATGGGAAGCTGAGAGAAGAGGAATAGCTGACTGAGCAGAACAGAGAAAGCTAATAAAACCTAAAAGCCTAATAAAATCTAAAAAGAAGAAGCCAAGAAGAAGCAAGATGAGTTGCTCTAAAGAGCTTTGGAAAGGTCAGGAATTTATGGTCCCTGGTGCTTATGAAGATGAAGGAATGGGTGGAGCAAGAAAACAAAGAATTTGTCAAAAGTCTGCATAAGTTATGGACCCTTCCTTTTGCCCCACAGGCAGGTGAGTATCTCTCCCTCGTCCTTGGAGAAAACAAGATGTTTGCTCTCTGGAGATGCTGAACTAGCAGGGTTCTGGACTCAGTGACACCAGGGAGTGAAACAGAAATGGAATTCAATGATAGCCACGTTCTGAAGGGTGAGTTAGAAACTTTCCCTTAGCTCCATGAATGTACTCCAAGCTTATACTCCCCATGGAGGAGACTGGCAAGGTCTTTTTTGAAGAAAGTGACCCGCACCAATAGAAAAAATACCTGCCAATACTGACAATGCAATCCCTACCAATACACAGAAGTCACCCAATGAATGCCTGAGTCCCACCTCATTATCCGACAGAGAACCTCACTAGGCATAAGTCCTTCCCAAGTACAAAGGGCTTCCAGGCAACTTTTCAGTCCTGGACACCTAGATATAAACAGCCAAATAGCTCCAAGTGTATAAGAAAATCCTCTAATACTTAAAAATCCTTAATAATTTTTAAGATTTAAAAATCAAAAGTAACTATAAATATAAGGGGGGGGGGATAGAATAAACCGAGGAGAAAAGAGAAGCAATGCAAGAAAAGAAAACTTTGAAGAAACTTTATTAACAGTTATTGCATGCATTAAACAACAGGATGCAATAAAAAGTGAATAGTAAGTAAACAAGAAAAATATGCAAATTACAAAAATAAAAGTAGAAACAATTTTTTTAATTAATATAAAATAATTGAGAGGTAAAATTGAGAAAATCTTCCAAAAAGTAGTACAAAAATACAATAATCTAATCTAATGAAAGAGTAATATGCAAATTAGTCACCACTCTGAGACACCTAAACCACGCCCACCCGCCAATCAGAGTGGCTGTATGCAAATTAACCCAGCCAAGATGGTGGCTGGCAGCCACAGAACTAGAGCAAAGAGGAGGCTTCCATTACACCAACCATGGAGTTGAAACTGCCTGCCTAGGCCAGCCAGACCTCTGTTCAAGGCAACAATGTTTCAATTATAGAAGATAAATAAACCCCAGAAACCTGATTCCAGCCAGCCTCACTGGGACATTGGGTCAATGGGAGCTGTGGGCAGCCTGCAAACAGCCATCAGCCCCTCACCCAGGCTGACCAGGCACGCCAGCAGGTAGATATTCCCCGAGGGGTCCCAGACTGTGAGAGGGCACAGGCTGGGCTAAGAGAACCCCCCCCCAAGTGCACAAATTTTTGTTCACCGGCCCCTAGTCTATATAAATAAAAAGTAAATGTTTATTTGTTCAAAATCTCAAATCTCCGAAAGTTCTTCACCTATTGCTTTGAAATTTTGACACAATGTTGCATTCGAATATGTGCATGTTTTTATATACCTACATTATATAGATGTCACACCTGTGACAGGTAAAAACATGCTTTTTTAAAAAAAACAGGTAAAAATGCTTTTTTGAAAAACAGCGCCATCTGTTGGACTTAAAAGCAACACACGCTACGAACTTAACAATATTATTCTGTCTAACATTCAAAGCCAGGCAGTCACATACAAGTCTGTCGACACTGTTGTGGAAGCAGATGAAGTAGTTAGTTATCCAACAGAATTTTGGAATTCACTCTATGTGCCAGGAATGCCACCGCATGTACTGCAATTGAAAATCAGCATGCCAATTATCATGTTGGGAAATATCAACCAGCATAGGGTGGGCCTCGGGCTGGGGCTGGGCTGGGGCTCAGGGTGTGGGTGGCCGCCGTGGTCCACCCCCATGCTGGCGGCCAAGGACTCGTGGGGAGTATGGTGGATGAGGGTGGGGGAGCTTCCTCGGCTCCTTTTTCCTCTGGCTTTTGGACAGCTCGGCGAGGGTCCCTGCCGGTGGGAGTCAGGAGCGGGGCATGGGCCGCCTGTAGAGGCACACATGTGCAAGGCCAGAGCAGCCGGGCAGTGTGGGGGCAGCAGCATGCCAGGGGCAGCTGCCCTGAAGGTCCCATTGTATATCCACAAGCATTGTGCAATTAAACATATTAGAAATGTGCGCTTTCTCTTTTCTTTCTCTTTTATTTAATCAGACTGAGCCACAGTAACACACGGCTGGGTACAGCTAATAAAAAATAAAAACGTAAAATATCCATACCAAGGCATATCATTGTGAAATGTCCAAATATGAGGGATAGAGGAAATTTTAAATACTTCCAAAGAGAAAAACATAAAGAATCACAGTGGTGGTGGATTTCTTAAAAGTAATACTGGAAACTAAAAGACAATGGAGAAATGACTCCAAAGAAAGTAATTACTTTCTACTTAGAATTTAGCACCTGGACAAACTCTCATTTCTATATGACATTAGAACAGAGGTGTTGCCAGGTATATGAAGTGTGGCAGACACTACTTACACAAGATTTGTTTCCCCTTTCCTTCCTGGAACCCAGAAGGTTGCACTTCCCGGTTAGGCAAGGCCACACGTTCTGATCCAGAGGCTGTGAG